>WNWK01003271.1:0-165000 GCA_009830355.1 Cherax destructor
CACCAAGTGGGGAGACACAACAAACAACAGCAAGTGGGGAGACACAACACCAAGTGGGGAGACACAACAAACAACACCAAGTGGGGAGACACAACACCAAGTGGGGAGACACAACAAACACTCAGTGAGCAGAGAATATTTCTGTTCTACTGTGAGAATTAACATACCCACACAGTGTTCACTACCACCAGTTCACACTGATAACTTGCCCGCCCATTAAACTCTCACTGTACAAGGTCAAACATACACAAGGCCAATGACCCCAAGAAATTATTTATATATATATATATATATATATATATATATATATATATATCACAGTTGTTCTTTGCTGATGACACTGTGCTTTTGGGGGATTTCTGAAGAGAAGTTGCAGAGGTTGGTGGATGAGTTTGGTAAGGTGTGTAAAAGAAGGAAATTAAAAGTGAATATAGGAAAGAGTAAGGTGATGAGGATAACAAAAAAATAGATAACGGAAGATTGGATATCAGATTGGAGGGAGAGAGTATGGAGGAGGTGAATATATTCAGATATTTGGGAGTGGATGTGTCAGCTGATGGGTCTATGAAAGATGAGGTGAATCATAGAATTAACGAGGGGAAAAAGGTAAGTGGTGCACTGAGGAGCTTGTGGAGACAAAGAACTTTATCCATGAAAGTAAAGAGGGGAATGTATGAGAGTATAGTTATACCAACACTCTTGTATGGGTGTGAGACATGGGTGGTGAATGTTGCAACAAGGAGAAGGCTGGAGGCAGTGGAGATGTCATGTCTGAGGGCAATGTGTGGTGTGAATATAATGTAGAGAATCCGTAGTTTGGAGATTAGGAGGAGGTGTGGGATTACCAAAACTATCATCCAGAGAGCTGAGGAGGGGTTGTTGAGGTGGTTTGGACATGTAGAGAGAATGGAACAAAATAGAATGACTTCGAGAGTGTATAAATCTGTAGTGGAGGGAAGGCGGGGTAGGGGTCGGCCTACAAAAGGTTGGGGGAGGGGGTAAAGGAGGTTTTGTGTGCGAGGCGCTTGTACTTCCAGCAAGCGTGCGTGAGCGTGTTAGATAGGAGCGAATGGAGACAAGTGGTTTTTAGGACTTGACGTGCTGTTGGAGTGTAGGCAAGGTAACATTTATGAAGGGTTTCAGGGAAACCAGCAGGCCGGAGTTGATTCCTGGAGATGGGAAGTACAGTGCCGGCTCACTGAAGGAGGGGTGTTAATGTTGCAGTTTTGTAGCTGTAGTGTAAGCACGCCTCTGGCAAGACAGTGATGGAGTGAATGATGATGAATGTTTTTCTTTGTCGGGCCACCCTGCCTTGGTGGGAAACGACCGATGTGTTAATAAAAAATGTATGTATATGTATATATATATATATATATATATATATATATATATATATATATATATACAAACACTGATCTCTGGCCGACGGAGACTCGAACCTACGAACCTCATGACAAGGTACGCAGTGCTTTACCGACCGTACCACACTGGTCCAATACCTTGGCATCCAGCTTTCGCTAGACGTTATTCCAAGGCAGCCAGCTTTCAGGCAGGAAGGCTTACAGCTTTTCATCTCATCCCCTGCATGCATCGACACAACTAGAGATTTTTACAATGCTAGGAATTCGCAAGAGCAGGCGATATATTCACAAACACTGATCTCTGGCCGACGGAGACTCGAACCTACGAACCTCATGACAAGGTACGCAGTGCTTTACCGACCGTACCACACTGGTCCAATACCTTGGCATCCAGCTTCGCTAGACGTTATTCCAAGGCAGCCAGCTTTCAGGCAGGAAGGCTTACAGCTTTTCATCTCATCCCTGCATGCATCGACACAACTAGAGATTTTTACAATGCTAGGAATTCGCAAGAGCAGGCGAAATATTCACAAACACTGATCTCTGGCCGACGGAGACTCGAACCTCGAACCTCATGACAAGGTCGCAGTGCTTTACCCGCCGTACCACACTGGTCCAATACCTTGGCATCCAGCTTCGCTAGACGTTATTCAAGGCAGCCAGCTTTCAGGCAGGAAGGCTTACAGCTTTTCATCTCATCCCCTGCATGCATCGACACAACTAGAGATTTTACAATGCTAGGAATTCGCAAGAGCAGGCGAAATATTCCAAACACTGATCTCTGCCGACGGAGACTCGAACCTACGAACCTCATGACAAGAGTCGCAGTGCTTTACCGACCGTACCACACTGGTCCAATACCTTGGCATCCAGCTTTCGCTAGACGTTATTCCAAGGCAGCCAGCTTTCAGGCAGGAAGGCTTACAGCTTTTCATCTCATCCCCTGCATGCATCGACACAACTAGAGATTTTTACAATGCTAGGAATTCGCAAGAGCAGGCGAAATATTCACAAACACTGATCTCTGGCCGACGGAGACTCGAACCTCGAACCTCATGACAAGGTACGCAGTGCTTTACCGACCGTACCACACTGGTCCAATACCTTGGCATCCAGCTTGCTAGACGTTATTCCAAGGCAGCCAGCTTTCAGGCAGGAAGGCTTACAGCTTTTCATCTCATCCCCTGCATGCATCGACACAACTAGAGATTTTTACAATGCTAGGAATTCGCAAGAGCAGGCGAAATATTCACAAACACTGATCTCTGGCCGACGGAGACTCGAACCTACGAACCTCATGACAAGGTACGCAGTGCTTTACCGACCGTACCACACTGGTCCAATACCTTGGCATCCAGCTTTCGCTAGACGTTATTCCAAGGCAGCCAGCTTTCAGGCAGGAAGGCTTACAGCTTTCATCTCATCCCTGCATGCATCGGCACAACTAGAGATTTTTACAATGCTAGGAATTGCAAGAGCAGGCGAAATATTTACAAACACTGATCTCTGGCCGGCGGACTCGAACCTACGAACCTCATGACAAGGTGCAGTGCTTACCGCCGTACCACACTGGTCCAATACCTTGGCATCCAGCTTTCGCTAGACGTTATTCCAAGGCAGCCAGCTTTCCAGGCAGGAAGGCTTACAGCTTTTCATCTCATCCCTGCATGCATCGACACAACTAGAGATTTTTACAATGCTAGGAATTCGCAAGAGCAGGCGAAATATTCACAAACACTGATCTCTGGCCGACGGAGACTCGAACCTACGAACCTCATGACAAGGTACGCAGTGCTTTACCGACCGTACCACACTGGTCCAATACCTTGGCATCCAGCTTTCGCTAGACGTTATTCCAAGGCAGCCAGCTTTCAGGCAGGAAGGCTTACAGCTTCATCTCATCCCCTGCATGCATCGACACAACTAGAGATTTTACAATGCTAGGAATTCCAAGAGCAGGCGAAATATTCACAAACACTGATCTCTGGCCGACGGAGACTCGAACCTACGAACCTCATGACAAGGTCGAGTGCTTTACCGACCGTACCACACTGGTCCAATACCTTGGCATCCAGCTTTCGCTAGACGTTATTCCAAGGCAGCCAGCTTTCAGGCAGGAAGGCTTACAGCTTTTCATCTCATCCCCTGCATGCATCGACACAACTAGAGATTTTACAATGCTAGGAATTCGCAAGAGCAGGCGAAATATTCACAAACACTGATCTCTGGCCGACGGAGACTCGAACCTACGAACCTCATGACAAGGTACGCAGTGCTTTACCGACCGTACCACACTGGTCCAATACCTTGGCATCCAGCTTTCGCTAGACGTTATTCCAAGGCAGCCAGCTTTCAGGCAGGAAGGCTTACAGCTTTTCATCTCATCCCCTGCATGCATCGACACAACTAGAGATTTTTACAATGCTAGGAATTCGCAAGAGCAGGCGAAATATTCACAAACACTGATCTCTGGCCGACGGAGACTCGAACCTACGAACCTCATGACAAGGTACGCAATGCTTTACCGACCGTACCACACTGGTCCAATACCTTGGCATCCAGCTTTCGCTAGACGTTATTCCAAGGCAGCCAGCTTTCAGGCAGGAAGGCTTACAGGCACTGCGTCCTTGTCATGAGGTTCGTAGGTTCGAGTCTCCGTCGGCCAGAGATCAGTGTTTGTGAATTCCTGCTTTGAATTCCTAACATATATATATATATATATATATATATATATATATATATATATATATATATATATATATATATATATATATATATATATATATATATATACCTATTACTTGGAAACGGGACAATACAAGTAACAGAGGTTACACTAAGACATACTTGAGGGACGAGAGCTAATAAATGTTCACCTCCATAAACTCTAATGTCACTAACGTGGAGAATCAATGTTATGAATGAGTCACAATAGAAGGCAAGACCCGTGAGCTGCATTCAACGTAAAAGCTAAACTCAAAGCAAATCTGGTGTATGAACCTGTCACCACGTCCAGGTATCTAACTAGGCTGCGGGGACCACGACTCTTCAACCTGTTACATTATTACTATAGGAATTAGGAAACAAGTGTACTGAAGTAAACGCTTCTCACCAGCAATACAGCGCCTGGAAAATGGTAGGCAATCACTTTTCTTGTGCTAATGTGTCTGATGCACTCCTCCTTCCTTCTTAAGTGGATATGACTTGGACCTGACTAGCTTGGGCCAGTGGCTTAAGCCGGCAGGTGACTTGGACCTACCTCACATGGGCCAGCAGGCCTGCTGCAGTGCTCCTTCTTAAGGAAGTAAATATAGTGGTTATTCCTTGAACCAGGATCGCTCCAGCACCTTCCAGCCACTGCCACCCCTCAAGGAGGAGCCATACACAGAAAATCTACAAGTAAGCAGTGTAGAGAATCAACCCTACGAGTGTAATAACACCCGTTAGTTATAAATTAAGGTAGAATGATTTAACCGAGTGAGCCAATCAAGCATAAACTGCAAGGTCACCTTCTATTATCGTTCAAACAGGGGCGACATTCCTGGTTCAGGTGAACGACATCTTGATCAGTTAAATACTTAACAATATCCAGTGCTATGGAACTGTGTAGTTGTAATAACCACCGCTCAAATTAAAGAGTTTTCAAACTTGTCCTGTTTTATCAGATTCCAGAGTGATACGTTCAACTCAACCCCTAGCAGGACACTACATTACGTTCAACACAACCCCTGGCAGGACACTACATTACGTTCAACACAACCCCTGGCAGTACACTACCTTACGTTCAACACAACCCCTGGCAGGACACTACATTACGTTCAACACAACCCCTGGCAGGACACTACATTACGTTCAACACAACCCCTGGCAGTACACTACCTTACGTTCAACACAACCCCTGGCAGGACACTACATTACGTTCAACACAACCCCTGGCAGGACACTACATTACGTTCAACACAACCCCTGGCAGGACACTACATTACGTTCAACACAACCCCTGGCGGACACTCATTACGTTCAACACAACCCCTGGCAGGACACTACATTACGTTCAACACAACCCCTGGCAGTACACTACCTTACGTTCAACACAACCCCTGGCAGGACACTACATTACGTTCCAGCACAACCCTGGCAGGACACTACCTTACGTTCAACACAACCCTGGCAGGACACTGCCTTACGTTCAACACACCCTGGCAGTACACTACCTTACGTTCAACACAACCCCTGGCAGGACACTACATTACGTTCAACACACCCCTGGCAGGACACTACCTTACGTTCAACACAACCCTGGCAGGACACTACCTTACGTTCAACACAACCCTGGCAGGACACTACCTTACGTTCAACACAACCCCTGGCAGGACACAACATTACGTTCAATACAACCCCTGGCAGGACACTACCTTACGTTCAACACAACCCCTGGCAGGACACTACCTTACGTTCAACACAACCCTGGCAGTAACTACCTTACGTTCAACACAACCCCTGGCAAGACACTACCTTACGTTCAACACAACCCTGGCAGGACACTACCTTACGTTCAACACAATCCCTGGCAGGACACTACCTTACTTTCAACTCAACCCTGGCAGTACACTGCCTACGTTCACACACCCCTGGCAAGACACTACCTTACGTTCAACACAACCCATGGCAGGACACTACCTTACGTTCAACACAACCCTGGCAGGACACTACCTACGTTCAATACAACCCTTGGCAGGACACTACCTTACGTTCAACACAACCCTGGCAGGACACTACCTACGTTCAACACAACCCTGGCAGTACACTACCTACGTTCAACACAACCCTGGCAGGACACTACCTACGTTCAACACAAGCCCCTGGCAGGACACTCCTTACGTTCAACACAACCCTGGCAGGACACTACCTTACGTTCAACACAACCCCTGGCAGTACACTACCTACGTTCAACACACCCTGGCAGGACACTACCTTACGTTCAACACAAAACCTGGCAGGATACTACCTACGTTCAACACAACCCCTGGCAAGACACTACCTTACGTTCAACACAACCCTGGCAAGACACTACCTTACGTTCAACACAACCCTGGCAGGACACTACCTACGTTCAACACAATCCCTGGCAGGACACTACCTTACTTTCAACTCAACCCCTGGCAGTACACTACCTTACGTTCAACACAACCCCTGGCAAGACACTACCTTACGTTCAACACAACCCATGGCAGGACACTACCTTACGTTCAACACAACCCCTGGCAGGACACTACCTTACGTTCAACACAACCCTGGCAGGACACTACCTTACGTTCAACACAACCCCTGGCAGGACACTACCTACGTTCAACACAACCCCTGGCAGACACTACCTTACGTTCAACACAACCCCTGGCAGGACACTACCTTACGTTCAACACAACCCCTGGCAGGACACTACCTTACGTTCAACACAACCCCTGGCAGTACACTACCTTACGTTCAACACAACCCCTGGCAGGACACTACCTTACGTTCAACACAAAACCTGGCAGGATACTACCTTACGTTCAACACAACCCCTGGCAAGACACTACCTTACGTTCAACACAACCCCTGGCAAGACACTACCTTACGTTCAACACAACCCCTGGCAGGACACTACCTTACGTTCAACACAACCCTTGGCAGGACACTACCTTACGTTCAACACAACCCCTGGCAGGACACTCCTTACGTTCAACACAACCCTTGGCAGGACACTACCTTACGTTCAACTCAACCCCTGGCAGGACACTACTACGTTACACAACCCTGGCAGGACACTACCACGTTCAACACAACCCTGGCAGTACACTACCTTACGTTCAACACAACCCCTGGCAGGACGCTACTTACGTTCAACACAAAACCTGGCAGGATACTACCTACGTTCAACACAACCCTGGCAGACACTACCTTACGTTCAACACAACCCTGGCAGGACACTATCTTACGTTCAACACAACCCCTGGCAAGACACTACCTACGTTCAACACAACCCTGGCAGGACACTACCTTACGTTCAACACAACCCTGGCAGGACACTACCTACGTTCAACACAACCCTGGCAGGACACTACCTTACGTTCAACACAACCCTTGGCAGGACACTACCTCGTTCAACTCAACCCTGGCGGACACTACCTACGTTCAACACAACCCTGGCAGGACACTACCTACGTTCAACACAACCCCTGGCAGGACACTACCTTACGTTCAACACAACCCCTGGCAGGACACTACCTTACGTATACCACCCTAGCAAGACACTACCTACGTTCAACACCCTGGCAGGACACTACACGTTCAACACCTTGGCGGACACTCTTACGTTCAACACAACCCCTGGCAGGACACTCCTACGTTCACACACCCCTGGCAGGACACTACCACGTTCAACACAACCCCTGGCAGGACACTACCTTACGTTCAACTCAACCCTGGCAAAACACTACCTACGTTCAACTCAACCCTGGCAGTACACTACCTACGTTCAACTCAACCCTGGCAGGACACTATCTACGTTCACACAACCCTGGCAGTACACTCCTTACATTCAAATCAACCCTGGCAGTACACTACCACGTTCAACTCAACCCTGGCAGGACACTATCTTACGTTCAACACAACCCTGGCGTACACACTACGTTAACTCAACCTGGCAGGACACTACCTACGTTCCACAACCTGGCAGACACTACCTTACGTTCAACTCCCCTGGCAAGACACTACCTTACGTTCAACACGACCTTGGCAGGACACTACCTTACGTTCAACTCAACCCTGGCAAGACACTACCTTACGTTCAACACAACCCTGGCAGTATACTCCTTACGTTCAACACAACCCCTGGCAAGACACTACCTTACGTTCAACACAACCCCTGGCAGGACACTACCTTACGTTCAACACAACCCTGGCAGGACACTACCTGACGTTCAACACAACCCTGGCAGGACACTACCTTACGTTCAACACAACCCTGGCAGGATACTAAGTACTTCCTTCGTTTTTAATCAAAAGAGGCCAGGAGAACATGCCTGGAGCAGGGAGGATCAGTGAGTGAAACCCTCTGACCACAGGAACAGTGAAACCCTCTGACCACAGGAACAGTGAGTGAAACCCTCTGACCACAGGAACAGTGTGTGAAACTCTCTGACCACAGGAACAGTGAGTGAAACCCTCTGACCACAGGAACAGTGAGTGAAACTCTCTGACCACAGGAACAGTGAGTGAAAAACTCTCTGACCACAGGAACAGTGAGTGAAACCCTCTGACCACAGGAACAGTGAGTGAAACGCTCTGACCACAGGAACAGTGAGTGAAAAACTCTCTGACCACAGGAACAGTGAGTGAAACTCTCTGACCACAGGAACAGTGAGTGAAAAACTCTCTGACCACAGGAACAGTGAGTGAAACCCTCTGACCACAGGAACAGTGAGTGAAACTCTCTGACCACAGGAACAGTGAGTGAAAAACTCTCTGACCACAGGAACAGTGAGTGAAAAACTCTCTGACCACAGGAACAGTGAGTGAAAAACTCTCTGACCACAGGAACAGTGAGTGAAAAACTCTCTGACCACAGGAACAGTGAGGGATCAAAATATTTCGCCAGTATTCAGGTCAGGAAAAAAAGAGGTGTAAAGAGGGTGAAAGGGAGGAAGCGTAAGCGAGGGTAAGAGAGAAGAAGGATGTCGGAGGGAGAGGAAAAGGAAGAGAATTGATGAGAGTGAGAGAGAGAGAGAGAGAGAGAGAGAGAGAGAGAGAGAGAGAGAGAGAGATCTAGGAATCAACAAACCTTGACTAACATGGGCCAGACGAGCCTGGCCCATGACCGGGCTCCAGGAATAGAAAGACTCACGAAACCCATCAAAGGTAAGGTAGCGAGGCAAGAAAAAGACACAATGTACGATAAGATAATTAAAATGCAGGACATAAGAGAAAACAGTAAAAAATAATTGATAAAATTAGTAGAACTATGAAAAAAAGATGAAAAGGAGACATAAAATTTTAATTATGTTACCGTTAATAAGATGATTTGAGATAATGGGGAAAAAATAAAAGAGGACAGAGGTGAGGTGATAAAGAATGAACAGAGGAAATTACGAAAGGAATTCTGAGTTTAAATATAAACAGAGTGGGCAAGCGATGCGTGACACGGCATGCCGAGTGGGAAGATGCGGCCACTGAGCACGTAAATGTGAGACAGAATGAGGGAAAGAGAATGAGAGGGATGGAGAGAGAGAGGGAGGGAGGGTTACGTTGATCCTTTTTATAACTAATGACACTGAAAAACAGTTTATAGGTTAAACTTTGTAGACGTTTCGCCAACCAGAGAGCAAGAGCGCGCGCGCGCGAGAGAGAGCACGGACAGTTATCCTTGCCACACACTGCTACAGCCACAATACATCTAGTCCCATCTCCCCCTCAGCCACACTAAACTACAATCAACGTAACAACACTCACAACAACAACCACTCCCCCCCCCCTACAACACCATTACCAAATTCACATCTCTTGTACACGAGACACAACAACAATAACACCAGCAACAGCACTCAGTAATTGCAGACTTGCTAAGTGGAGGGTCGAGTGAAGCTGGCCAGCGCAGGACTGTACGCTGGGGCCCGAGCACAGGTTCTCCCACAAGGTGGGACCTTCCCTCCGCTACTCTTTCCGTTTCCACCGCCCTTACACACAACCTTCTCGCGCTTGGACGCCAGCAGCCACAAGGATAGGCGTCTCTGAAACTGGAAGACGTGCATATTCCCACGTTAAATAAAGTGTGGGGGGGACGGGAGAGGTGACAAGACAAAGTGGAACAGAGGGAGGCGCCGCTGGGAGAGCAGCTTGGTGTAACAAAGGTATACCAGACACCACACACAAATATTTACACAACTCCCGTGAAATACCACAGTGACGCCCAACCTGCCAACACACGCCAATAATCACACTTATATAATATACAAGATCAAATTTTAAGCCCTGACATTGTCAACGAAAACCCAAGACATAAATTGCAAATGAATACTAAAATTCCAAGAAATTATATATATATATATATGATGGGGTCCACCTCTTGTGTAAATTGTGGGACCCATTGCCTCGGAGAAGTGGATAAAAAGGCTTCAAGGAAGAATATTTAGATTTCTTTCTGAAGCCATTTGAATATTCCACTTCCCCTACCATATATATATATATATATATATATATATATATATATATATATATATATATACATAAATTTAAGCAAGCTTTAACGAAGGACTACAAAAATCTTAATCTTAGAACACTGGGCTCACAACCGGAGCTACCCCGGTTCGATTCCCAGGGTAAAGGGCAAATTTCCTTACACCTGATTCCCTTGCTCAGGTACCAGTAGATAGGTACCTGGATGTTAGTCGTTTGTTGTGGGTGGCATCCAGGGTAATGGGGAGGGGAGATGGCAGCGAGCCTAAGATAGGCCTAGGTTCTGGGTTCTGAATAAGTTACAATGATGCGTTACCATCTCTTATCTCGTCATTTCATGTTTACAAAAAAAATAAGTAATCGTATCTGGTTTGGCTATCCTGTTTGGATATCTTGTTTGGTTATCCTGTTTGGATATCTTTTTTGGTTATCCTGTTTGGATATCTTTTTTGGTTATCCTATTTGGATATCTTGTTTGGTTATCCTGTTTGGTTATCCTGTTTGGATATCTTTTTTGGTTATCCTGTTTGGATATCTTTTTTGGTTATCCTATTTGGATATCTTGTTTGGTTATCCTGTTTGGATATCTTGTTTGGTTATCCTGTTTGGATATCTTGTTTGGATATCTTGTTTGGTTATCCTGTTTGGATATCTTTTTGGTTATCCTGTTTGGTTATCCTGTTTGGATATCTTTTTTGGTTATCCTATTTGGATATATTGTTTGGTTATCCTGTTTGGATATCTTGTTTGGTTATCCTGTTTGGATATCTTGTTTGGTTATCCTGTTTGGATATCTTGTTTGGATATCGTGTTTGGTTATCCTATTTGGATGTCTTGTTTGGATATCTTGTTTGGTTATCCTGTTTGGATATCTTGTTTGGTTATCTTGTTTGGATATCTTGTTTGGTTATCCTGTTTGGATATCTTGTTTGGTTATCCTTTTTGGATATCTTGTTTGGTTATCCTGTTTGGTTATCTTGTTTGGATATCTTGTTTGGTTATCCTGTTTGGATATCTTGTTTGGTTATCCTGTTTGGATATCTTGTTTGGATATCGTGTTTGGATATCTTGTTTGGTTATCCTGTTTGGATATCGTGTTTGGATATCTTGTTTGGTTATCCTGTTTGGATATCGTGTTTGGTTATCAAATTTGGATATCTTGTTTGGTTATCCTGTTTGGATATCTTGTTTGGATATCCTGTTTGGATAGCTTGTTTGGATATCGTGTTTGGTTATCATATTTGGATATCTTGTTTGATTATCTTGTTTGGTTATCCTGTTTGGATATCTTGTTTGGATATCGTGTTTGGTTATCCTATTTGGATATCTTGTTTGGTTATCCTGTTTGGATATCTTGTTTGGTTATCCTGGTTGGATATCGTGTTTGGTTATCCTGTTTTGATATCTTGTTTGGTTATCCTGTTTGGATATCTTCTTTGGTTATCCTGTTTGAACATCTTGTTTGGTTATCCTGTTTGGATATTTAGTTTGGATATCGTGTTTGGTTATCCTGTTTGGATATCTTCTTTGGTTATCCTGTTTGGATATCTTGTTTGGATATCGTTTTTGGTTATCCTATTTAAATATATTGTTTCGTTATCCTGTTTGGATATCTTGTTTGGTTATCTTCTTTGGTTATCCTGTTTGGATATCTTGTTTGGTTATCCTGTTTGGATATCTTCTTTGGTTATCCTGTTTGGATATCTTGTTTGGATATCGTGTTTGGTTATCCTGTTTGGATATCTTGTTTGGTTATCTTCTTTGGTTATCCTCTTTGGATATCTTGTTTGGTTATCTTCTTTGGTTATCCTGTTTGGATATCTTCTTTGGTTATCCTGTTTGGATATCTTGTTTGGATATCGTGTTTGGTTATCCTATTTGGATATCTTGTTTGGTTATCCTGTTTGGATATCTTGTTTGGTTATCTTCTTTGGTTATCCTCTTTGGATATCTTGTTTGGTTATCCTCTTTGGATATCTTGTTTGGTTATCTTCTTTGGTTATCCTGTTTGGATATCTTCTTTGGTTATCCTGTTTGGATATCTTGTTTGAATATACTGTTTAGATATCTTGTTTGGATATACTGTTTGGATATCAAGTTTGGATATACTGTTTGGTTATCCTGTTTGGATATACTGTTTGGTTATCCTGTTTGGATATACTGTTTGGATATCTTGTTTGGATATACTGTTTGGATATCTTGTTTGGATAATATGTTTGGATATCATGTTTGGTTATCCTGTTTGGTTATCCTAGGTTGAATCCCCTTCAGCTGTAGCCACTGTAGGACTACAACAATATTGACTTGAGTGTAGTCATTGTGCAAACATAAACATGTCTGATACGTGACCTGAACTTAATCAAACTATAACAAATACTAGGAAGATAGTGTTTAGGAGAGAGAGAGAGAGAGAGAGAGAGAGAGAGAGAGAGAGAGAGAGAGAGAGAGAGAGAGAGAGAGAGAGAGAGAGAGAGAGAGAGAGAGAGAGAGAGAGGGAGGCCAAGGGCCAAGTGTCTATCAACAATTGCCTTTAACAATTAGTAACTACTACTACACATAAGTACGATAAGGCCCCTAAATTACTGGGAACGGTTGAAGGTTCTTGATCTGTATTCCCTGGAACGCAGGCGAGAGAGATACATGATAATATACACTTGGAAGGTCCTGGAGGGATTGGTACCAAACCAGCTTTCCCTATGAAAGCAAAAGACTCGGCAGGAGATGCAACAAGACTTCAACTGCCTCCCAGCATACATAAGGGGGATTACTAATAGACACCTGGCTGTCTTCAAGAAGGCACTGTCCAAGCACCTAAAGTCAGTAACTGACCAACCGGGCTGTGGTTTGTACGTAAGTTTGCGTGCGGCCAGCAGTAACAGCCTGGTTGATCAGACCCTGATCCACCATGAGGCCTGGTCTCAGACCGAGCCGCGGGGGCGTTGACCCCCGAAACCCTCTCCAGGTAACAAAAAAACAAGCCAAATGTTTATCGACAAGCGCCTCTAACACCTAATAACAACTAGTACTACAACTACTACTAGTGCTACTACTACTACTACTACTAGTACTACTACTACTAGTGCTACTACTACTAGTACTACTACTACTACTACTACAACTACTACTAGTGCTACTACTACAACTACTACTAGTGCTACTACTACAACTACTACTAATACTACAACTACTAGTAGTACTACTACTACTACAACTACTACTAGTGCTACTACTACAACTACTACTAGTGTCTACTACTCCCATACTACTTACAACTACTGCTAGTACTACATTGCTAACTACTACTAGTACTACTATACATCTGACTACTACTACTACATTACTACTACAACTACTACTACTATACAACTACTACTGTGCTACTTACTCAACTATACTACTAGTACTACTACTACAACTACTACTACTACTAGTACTACTACTACAACTACTACTACTACTAGTGCTACTACTACAACTACTACTACTACTAGTACTACTACTACAACTACTACTAGTACTACTACTACAACTACTACTAGTACTACTACTACAACTACTACTACTACTAGTACTACTACTACAACAACTACTAGTACTACTACTACAACTACTACTAGTACTACTACTACAACTACTACTAGTTACTACATTACTACAACTACTAGTACTACTACAACATCTACTAGTACTACTACTACAACAACTACTAGTACTACTACTACAACAACTACTAGTACTACTACTAGCTTACTAGCTAATACTCAACAACTACTAGTACTACTACTACAACTACTACTAGTACTACTACGACAACTACTAGTATACTACTACACATTACTTAGTACTTGATTACACAACTACTAGTACTACTACTACTACAACTACTAGTACTACTACTACAACTACTACTAGTACTACTACTACAACTACTACTAGTACTACTACTACAACTACTACTAGTACTACTACTACAACAACTACTAGTACTACTACTACAACTGCTACTAGTACTACTACTACAACTGCTACTAGTACTACTACTACAACTACTACTACTACAACAACTACTAGTACTACTACTACAACAACTACTAGTACTACTACTACAACTACTACTACTACAACAACTACTAGTACTACTACTACAACTACTACTAGTACTACTACTACAACAACTACTAGTACTACTACTACAACTGCTACTAGTACTACTACTACAACTACTACTAGTACTACTACTACAACAACTACTAGTACTACTACTACAACAACTACTAGTACTACTACTACAACTACTACTAGTACTACTACTACAACAACTACTAGTACTACTACTACAACAACTACTAGTACTACTACAACTACTACTAGTACTACTACTACAACAACTACTAGTACTACTACTACAACTGCTACTAGTACTACTACTAGTAAAACTACTATTACAGCTACTACTACTATCAACACACGAGGACCACAGCAGAGTCCCTCACAGTGACTGGGCACCAGGAGTCAGGCTGGGCTCGGCCACAGTGACTGGGCACCAGGAGTCAGGCTGGGCTCGGCCACAGTGACTGGGCACCAGGAGTCAGGCTGGGCTCGGCCACAGGGACTGGGCACCAGGAGTCAGGCTGGGCTCGGCCACACCGCCACTCGCGACAGGAAACGCAGACATACCAAACCAATACCGACTTATTTTGGAACACTGGCCGGCCAAGACAAAGGGCCACCACTGTGCGTCGGGACATTTAACGGCAACAACCACTTGAAAACTATAACCAAGGTCGACTTCTGAACTCCATTCTAAGACTTGCTATTTACTCGCCGATTTCTTCTACATTTTCCCTACACCTCCTGTCTCTCGTACCTCGCCGTGCTCCTTCCTTAAAAGTGAATATGACCTGACCTGACTAGGTTGGGTCATTGGCTTAAGTCGGTAGGAGACTTGGACCTGCATCGCATGGGCCAGTAGGCCTGCTGAAATGTTCTCTCTTTCTTATGTCCATTGTTTACAAACCACGAGGAACTGGCTGGATTTTTCCATTGTTTACCGGCGCTGTGCCACAATTATCTTGTATTTTGTTCCTTCCATCCATCCATCCATCCTTCCTTCCTTCCTTCCTTCCATCCATCCATCCATCCATCCATCCATCCATTAATCATTCCTATCCATCCATCCATCCCATCAATCCATCCATTCATCATCCATCCTTCCTTCCATCCATCCTTCCATTAATTCCATCTTCATCATCCCATCTTCCATTCATTATCCATCCTTCCATCCATCCATCCATCCATCCATTAATCCATCCATCCATCCATCCATTAACATGACCACATCATTCCATTAACATGACCATCATCCTTCACATCATGATCCATCCACCATTACAATCGCATCCATTAACATGATCAGCATTACCATTAACATGACCAGCATTACCATTAACATGACCAGCATTCAGCATTATTATGACCAGCATTCCCACTAACAAACATTCCTCACTAACAACAAACATTCGCCACTAACTCTTTAAGAGAGCATTAATACCAACCTGACATAAGTTCCCCACCTCCGTGAAGAACCAACCCCCAAGCTCACCTCCGTGAAGAACCAACCCCCAAGCTCACCTCCGTGAAGAACCAACCCCCAAGCTCACCACCGTGAAGAACCAACCCCCAAGCACACCTCCGTGAAGAACCAACCCCAAGCTCACCTCCGTGAAGAACCAACCCCCAAGCTCACCTCCGTGAAGAACCAACCCCCAAGCTCACCTCCGTGAAGAACCAACCCCCAAGCTCACCTCCGTGAAGAACCAACCCCTAAGCTCACCTCCGTGAAGAACCAACCCCCAAGCTCACCTCCGTGAAGAACCAACCCCCAAGTTCCCCACCTCCATGAAGAACCTACCCAAAGTTCCACACCACGTGAAGAACCTATCCCCCAGGCTCACCTCCGTGAAGAACCAACCCCAAGCTCACTCCGTGAAGAACCAACCCCTAAATTCACTTCCGTGAAGAACCAACCCCAAGCTCACCTCCGTGAAGAACCAACCCCAAAGCTCACCTCAGTGAAGAACCAACCCCAAGCTCACCTCCGTGAAGAACCAACCCCCATGCTCACCTCTGTGAAGAACCAACCCCAAGCTCACCTCCGTGAAGAACCAACCCCCAAGCTCACCTCCGTGAAGGATCCAACCCCCAAGCTCACCTCCGTGAAGAACCAACCCCCAAGCTCACCTTCCGTGAAGGATCCCAACCCTCAAGCTCACCTCCGTGAAGAACCAACCTCCCAAACTCACCTCCGTGAAGAACCAACCTCCAAGCTCACCTCCGTGAAGAACCAACCCCAAGCTGACCTCCGTGAAGGATCAACCCTCCAAGCTCACCTCCGTGAAGAACCAACCCCCCAAGCTCACCTCCGTGAAGGATCAACCGCCCAGCTCACCTCCGTGAAGAACCAACCTCCAAGCTCACCTCCGTGAAGAACCAACCCCAAGCTCACCTCCGTGAAGGATCAACCCCCAGCTCACCTCCGTGAAGAACCAACCCCCAAGCTCATCTCCCTGAAGAACCAACCCTCCAAGCTCACCTCCGTGAAGGATCAACCCCCCCAGCTCACCTCCGTGAAGAAGCAACCTCCAAGCTCACCTCCGTGAAGAACCAACCTCCCAGCTCACCTCCGTGAAGAACCAACCTCCCAGCTCACCGTGAAGAACCAACCTCCAAGCTCACCTCCGTGAAGAACCAACCTCCAAGCTCACCTCCGTGAAGAACCAACTCAAGCTCACTCCGAAGAACCAACACAGCTCACTCGTGAAGAACCAACCTCCCAGCTCACCGTGAAGAACCAACCTCCAAGCTCACCTCCGTGAAGAACCAACCTCCAAGCTCACCTCCGTGAAGAACCAACCTCCAAGCTCACCTCCGTGAAGAACCAACCTCCAAGCTCACCTCCGTGAAGAACCAACCCCAAGCTCACCTCGTGAAGAACCAACCTCCAAGCTCACCTCCGTGAAGAACCAACCCCCAAGCTCACCTCCGTGAAGAACCAACCCAAGCTCACCTCCGTGAAGAACCAACCCCCAAGCTCACCTCCGTGAAGAATCCAACCCCCAAGCTCACCTCCGTGAAGAACCAACCCCCAAGCTCACCTCCGTGAAGAACCAACCCCCAAGCTCACCTCCGTGAAGAACCAACCTCCAAGCTCACCTCCGTGAAGAACCAACCTCCAGCTCACCTCCGTGAAGAACCAACCCCAAGCTCACCTCCGTGAAGAACCAACCTCCAAGCTCACCTCCATGAAGAACCAACCCCAAGCTCACCTCCGTGAAGAACCAACCCCCAGCTCACCTCCGTGAAGAACCAACCCCCAAGCTCACTCCGTGAAGAACCAACCCCAAGCTCACCTCCGTGAAGAATCAACCCCCAGCTCACCTCCGTGAAGAACCAACCCCCAAGCTCACTCCTGAAGAACCAACCCCCAAGCTCACCTCCGTGAAGAACCAACCCCAAGCTCACTCCGTGAAGAACAACCCCCAAGCTCACCTCCGTGAAGAACCAACCTCCAAGCTCACCTCCGTGAAGAACCAACCTCCAAGCTCACCTCCGTGAAGAACCAACCCCCAAGCTCACCTCCGTGAAGAACCAACCTCAGCTCACCTCCGTGAAGAACCAACCCCCAAGCTCACCTCCGTGAAGAATCCAACCCCAAGCTCACCTCCGTGAAGAACCAACCCCAAGCTCACCTCCGTGAAGAACCAACCCCCAAGCTCACCTCCGTGAAGAACCAACCCAAGCTCACCTCCGTGAAGAACCAACCTCCAAGCTCACTCGTGAAGAACCAACCTCAAGCTCACCTCCGTGAAGAACAACCTCCAAGCTCACCTCCGTGAAGACAACCTCAAGCTCACTCCGTGAAGAACCAACCTCCAAGCTCACCTCCGTGAAGAACCAAGCACCTCCAAGCTCACCTCCGTGAAGAACCAACCTCCAAGCTCACCTCCGTGAAGAACCAACCCCCAAGTTCACCTCCGTGAAGAACCAACCTCAAGCTCACCTCGTGAAGAACCAACCCTCCAAGCTCACCTCCGTGAAGAACCAACCCTCCAAGCTCACCTCCGTGAAGAACCAACCCTCCAAGCTCACCTCCGTGAAGAACCAACCCCCAAGCTCAACTCCGTGAAGAACCAACCCCCAAGCTCACCTCCGTGAAGAACCAACCCCAAGCTCACCTCGTGAAGATCCAACCCCCAGCTCACTCCGTGAAGAACCAACACCCCAAGGTCAGCTCCGTGAAGAACCAACCTCTAAGCTCACCTCCGTGAAGAACCAACCCCCAAGCTCACCTCCGTGAAGAACCAACCCCAGCTCACCTCCGTGAAGAACCAACCCCCAAGTCACCTCCGTGAAGAACCAACCTCAAGCTCACCTCCGTGAAGAGACCAACCCCCAAGCTCACCTCCGTGAAGAACCAACCCAAGCTCCTCCTGAAGAACCAACCTCCAGGTCACTCCGTGAAGAACCAACCCCCCAAGCTCACCTCCGTGAAGAACCAACACCCCAAGTCACTCCGTGAAGAACCAACCTCCAAGGTCCCTCCGTGAAGGATCAACCCCCAGCTCACCTCCGTGAAGAACCAACCCCAAGGTCACCTCCGTGAAGAACCAACCCCCAAGCTCACCTCCGTGAAGAACCAACCCCAAGCTCACTCCGTGAAGGATCAACCCCCAGCTCACCTCCGTGAAGAACCAACCCCAAGTCACCTCCGTGAAGAACCAAGCCTCCAAGGTGTGTGTGTGTGTGTGTGTGTGTGTGTGTGTGTGTGTGTTGTGTGTGTGTGTGTGTGTGTGTGTGTGTGTGTGTTGTGTGTGTGTGTGTGTGTGTGTGTGTGTGTGTGTGGGTGTGTGTGTGTGTGTGTGTGTGTGTGTGTGTGTGTGTGTGTGTTTCAATATCACGTGTGTATCGTGAATCAACATCTGAGCTGTGAAAAAAAAACCGCTTCATTAGGGAAAAAATCTGCATCTTGCTATAAACATAATCGAGCCAGATTTACACAAAATGTTTATGACTGGCACACCTGTGCCTAAATAAACTTACTTGCTTGACTTTTAAGGTTTAAATAATAAGACCTCAATGGAGATAAGTCACTTTGGCCTTTTTTTCTGGAAAAAAAAAAATATGTGCCCCGCTAAAAACTGATGCGATTGTATAACCATGTCTGGCCATTAACAATGCCTACATCTCTTCCATAAGATGACCACATCTGGCCAGCAACAATACTCACATCTCTTCCACGAGATATAAAAATACAAGTCATCTCTGCCCTCGCCGATTTGTACTTACCGATTTGTGTTTGCTAGATCAAGCCTCAACCCTTGACTTCACCTCTCAACCTCCTGACTTACCTGTTCAAGGCTTCGAGGGGGCAGGAGAATTTGCATTTATCGGTTAAGGTGGGGTGGTGGGGGTTAACGTATGGGATGGTGGGTTTCTAGGTGGGGTTTAAGCAATGGTTTGGGGCCTTTTGAGCATTGTTTGTGTTTTTGTGGGAGTGTGCATACTGGTAGTTGTGGCAAGAAAGTGTTTGCATCAAAGGGGAAAAGGGTCGAGGGTGTTGTTGTGGGTCGAGGGGGAAATTGTGATTGTACTTGTGAGTTTTTGCAATTCTTGCATGCGCGTGTGTGTGTACGTAGCACAGTTCTGGAGCTATGCCAAGTGTCAAGACAACCAACCCGTTAGAGTGTAGGTGTTGCGAACACACATGAACGTAGCGAGGTGCCGCTTTGGCATACACACCTGTCTAGTGTCACACTGGACCAGCAACGTCCACTGACACACTGAACCAGCAACGTCCACTGACACACTGGACGAGCAACGTCCACTGACACACTGAACCAGCAACGTCCACTGACACACTGGACCAGCAACGTCCACTGACACACTGGACCAGCAACGTCCACTGACACACTGAACCAGCAACGTCCACTGACACACTGGACGAGCAACGTCCACTGACACACTGAACCAGCAACGTCCACTGACACACTGGACCAGCAACGTCCACTGACACACTGGACCAGCAACGTCCACTGACACACTGGACCGGCAACGTCCACTGACACACTGGGCCAGCAACGTCCACTGACACACTGGACCAGCAACGTCCACTGACACACTGGACCGGCAACGTCCACTGACACTGGACCAGCAACGTCCACTGACACTGACCAGCAACGTCACTGACACACTGGACCAGCAACGTCCACTGACACACTGGACCAGCAACGTCCACTGACACACTGGGCCAGCAACGTCCACTGACACACTGGACCAGCAACGTCCACTGACACACTGGACCAGCAACGTCCACTGACACTGGACCAGCAACGTCCACTGACACACTGGACCAGCAACGTCCACTGACACACTGGACCAGCAACGTCCACTGACACCTGGACCAGCAACGTCCATGACACACTGGACCAGCAACGTCCACTGACAAACTTGACCAGCAACGTCTGTCACTGGAGCAAAAGTCTCTGGACCAGCAACGTCCACTGCACACTGAAACAGCAACTCCCCTGACACATGGGCCAGCACGTCCACTGACACACTGGGCCGAGCGAGTCCGCTGCACACTGACCACAACGTCTACTGACACTGGACCAGCAACGTCCACTGACACACTGACCAGCAACGTCCACTGACACACTGGACCAGCAACGTCCACTGACACACTGGACCAGCAACGTCCACTGACACACTGGACCAGCAACGTCCACTGACACACTGGACCAGCAACGTCCACTGACACACTGGACCAGCAACGTCCACTGACACACTGGACCAGCAACGTCCACTGACACTGGACCAGCAACGTCCACTGACACACTGGACCAGCAACGTCCACTGACACACTGGACCAGCAACGTCCACTGACACACTGGACCAGCAACGTCCAATGACACACTGGACCAGCAACGTCCACTGACAAACTGGACCAGCAACGTCCACTGATACACTGGACCAGCAACGTCCACTGACACACTGGACCAGCAACGTCCACTGACACACTGAACCAGCAACGTCCACTGACACACTGGACCAGCAACGTCCACTGACACACTGGACCGACAACGTCCACTGACACACTGGACCAGCAACGTCTACTGACACTGGACCAGCAACGTCCACTGACACACTGGACCAGCAACGTCCACTGACACACTGGACCAGCAACGTCCAATGGCACACTGGACCAGCAACGTCCACTGACACACTGGACCAGCAACGTCCACTGACACACTGGACCAGCAACGTCCACTGACACACTGGACCAGCAACGTCCACTGAAACACTGGACCAGCAACGTCCACTGACACACTGGACCAGCAACGTCCACTGAAACACTGGACCAGCAACGTCCACTGACACACTGGACCAGCAACGTCCACTGACACACTGGACCAGCAACGTCCACTGACACACTGGACCAGCAACGTCCACTGAAACACTGGACCAGCAACGTCCACTGACACACTGGACCAGCAACGTCCACTGAAACACTGGACCAGCAACGTCCACTGACACACTGGACCAGCAACGTCCACTGACACACTGGACCAGCAACGTCCAATGACACACTGGACCAGCAACGTCCACTGACAAACTGGACCAGCAACGTCCACTGATACACTGGACCAGCAACGTCCACTGACACACTGGACCAGCAACGTCCACTGACACACTGAACCAGCAACGTCCACTGACACACTGGACCAGCAACATCCACTGACACACTGGACCAGCAACGTCCACTGACACTGGACCAGCAACGTCCATTGACACACTGGACCAGCAACGTCCACTGGTACACTGGACCAGCAACGTCCACTGGTACACTGGACCAGCAACGTCCACTGGTACACTGGACCAGCAACGTCCACTGGTACACTGGACCAGCAACATCCACTGGTACACTGGACCAGGTAAAACAATAGGCAACAGCTGTCAGTATTGCAGATAACCTTCACAATATCAACAAAACATTCGTTATAAATAGTTTTTACCGAAAAAGTTACGAAAACGTCTGGTTCGGTCACAATTATTATTATTACTACTAATTTTATTATTATTATTATTATTATTGTATTTACACGGAAGCGCTAAAATCGTGGGGCTTACAGTACCTAGGGCATGAAAATGATCAGGTTTGATCCAAGGGAAGGGTGGCAGCAGCAAGCACCCACCAGGAGACGTGGTTAGGTCACATATCACATCTTGTAAAAACGGGGCAAAGTTTCGGTCAGCCGTGGACTGAAACATCAAGTTACCGGTCGAAACATCGTTTCGACCGGTAACTGTTTTTTTTTGTTGTGACTTGTTGCTGCAGTCACGGTGGAGTGACCTGTGAGTCTACGCCAGGACTTAAATGTTGTGTTACGAGGTCACAGGTGTTACATGTAACACATGAGACCTGCTTCAGGTGTTCCATGCAACACATTTTCAGAAGTATACATCATTTCCTATATTACACATCTTCGGTCACTCTCACAGTATGATCACGCTGCCCCTCCCACTACACCTTCCCACAAACCATACCACGGGTGGGGTTCGAACCCGCGGTCAGAGAGTCTCAAAACTCCAGACCGTCGCGTAAGCCACTGTGCCAGCTAGCTTCAGTAAGATAATTAAACGACTACGGTAAATTAAACGACTACGGTAAATTAAACTTGCTAAGTCACTTGCCCAAGGAACTTTGTTAATGTTTGAGCTTAAATTTTTTTTTTTGGTCCACTGTGTTTCCAACATTATTGACACACTGTTGTCCGGGGTCGATCCCGTGTACGGGTGGAAGCATTAGGATGTGTTTCTTTAAGATACCCGGTGTCCATGTTTAACTAGCAGTAAAATAGGTACCTGGGTGTTAGTCGACTGGTGTGGGTCGCATCCTGGGGACAAAATTGACCTAATTTGCCCGAAATGCTCTACATAACAAGGGGCTTTCTGTATAGTATGTCACTGATGTCAGCTAGGCCTGTATACCTTGTACATGTACTTGTAGAAATAGATTATTAATAAAATAATAATAATCCAGGATGTAAATCTTCATACACTCTTGTTTATATTTTATCCATATGTGTATCATTCTTGATTCCAAAGCTTTATTAACCATGGCTCAGATGTTTCGCCGATTTGCCTAAAAATACTAGGGAAGGGCTCTCCCTCCAACAATTCCAGCCACTTTTCTCTTACTCAGATCAAGCCCAGGTCACCTCCCATTACCCAGGAGTTTCCCCATGACTATAATAATAGTGGTTTCGAGGTTCTGTAAGACTGGCAGCGTGACCTGAGGCCAGGCTTCCTTATTGGTCTAAACTTGTTTTCTAGCGAGACCTGCTGTGAAAATTAAGTCATCTACTGTGTGGGGGAAATGTTCCTATTAAAGTTATCCACTGCATCTAGGTGTCCACTATATTGGTCCTCGCATACCATTCCAGTTCCAGTCTGGCAACTTTGTTTGCATTTCCCAGACATGGAACCCTGCGCTTATCTGTACAGAAAAAAAAGCCTGTCAGTCTTCAGTCTGTATCAGATCTCTTTATATCTACATTCACTGCCTTTGTGTTAATCAAGAGTAAGAGCAAAGCCCGTAGAGGAGGTTATATAGTGTCTGGTAACAGCCCCTCACCGGCATCAAGGTGGATGCCTCCAGGCGTTCTGAACTGAGTGTTGCCCATTCCAGCATTACGTAGTGAATAACAAAGGTCCCAGGACAAGAGTAGTTCTTGGACGCTCCACTACTGCCTCATCTCCACTCACATTCCCATTAGATAATCAATGTCTGACCCAATTTAAGATGTGCCCTCAAAAGCCATGTGCCTCGACTCTCCTCCCCGGTCTCTCGTAAGGCAGTGACGAGAGTATTGTGCAAGTTAATCTATATAGGATCATATTTTATGGCCAATGCTTTAGTCGTTCTTGAGACGAATTTGAATTAATTAATTCAGCTTTTTTTTTAAAGCCAAGTGACCTCCCTTAACACTAAAATGAAACATAATAAAACTGACCATAAAGGTAGCCAGACACAAAAATAATAGTGAATTGTGGGAAACTGGCAAAATTATCTCTAGATAACAGTAGCTCTCCCATAGCTAAATGTACAGATAGTTTAATGTATAGACAGATGTACAGACAGTTAAATGTACACAGAAGCAGTTACATGTACAGACAGTTAAATGTATACAGAAGCAGTTAGATGTACAGACAGTTAAATGTGCACAGAGGCAGTTAGATGTACAGACTGTTGAGTGTACAGACAGGAGATTGTGGGAAGAAGCTGTGGGCTGTGCCACGTCTTGTGGTGTAATCATGCAGAAGAATAACAAGGAGGGTACCACCCTTGGCCAGTATGCAAGCCGCGCCCCATGCACGCTGTGACCAGCATCACCCATCATGCAGCCTACACCACTAGTATACTGCCTCCTTACTTGCACCTATTTTCCCCTGTATCTGAATAATGCGCCATAAAATAGGTGCTACCCATTTAGCTCGTAACTCAAACCTTTTACGTCGCACCTCAGCTAAGATGAAACAAGTTATCTAACTAAAATGGCACAAGTTATCTAGCTACCTGGAGGGCATTCCGGGGGTCAACTCCCCACGGCCCGGTCCATGACCAGGCCTCCTGGTGGATCAGGGCCTGATCAACGAGGCTGTTACTGCTGTCCGCACGTAGTCCACCGTACGAACCACAGCCCGGCTGATCCGGCACTGACTTTAGGTATCTGTCCAGCTCCCTCTTGAAGACAGCCAGGGGTCTATTGGTAATTCCCCTTATGGCTGGTGGGAGGCTGTTGAACAGTCTTGGGCCCCGGACACTTATTGTTTTTTCTTTTAGTGTACCAATGGCGTTCCTACTTTTCACTGGGGGTACGTTGCATCGCCTGCCAAGTCTTTTGCTTTCGTAGGGAGTGATTTTTGTGTGTAGATTAGGGAGCAGTCCCTCCAGAATCTTCCAGGTGTAGATTATGATGTATTTCTCTCGCCTGCGCTCCAGTGAGTACAAATCAAGTGCTTCCAAGTGTTTCCAGTAGTTAAGGAGTTTGATGGAACTTATATATGCAGTAAAGGTTCTCTACTACTGTAATCCACTCAAATTTCGATGCTATATATGCAGTCTAGTTCACTTTACTTTCCCTACCTAATGCAAAGGACGATGGAAGGAATACTTAATGGTAAAAATGATGGCCATCTTGGATATACGATTTATATGGAGTCCTCACAGCATCCCTATCAACATGGAAGTACAACAGGTGACTTCCAATAAATTTGACCAGCATAGTCACTAATCATTTTGATCTATTCGTCGTTTGGTATTTCCGGATGCTGGGCGACCACCTTGACACTCTGTTTCTCATGTTTCTGGAGGACGGCAGAGTGCCATCCGCTGGATGATCAAACTATACACTTAAAAAAACTCAAATTCTGCTAGAAACACTTATGCAACACAGAATTCCAACTTTAGCGAAAATATTGGGTTTGGCAAAGAACTGTTGACTTCAAGCCCACGTTTATACCATCATTATCCTTCAGGTATCTGTCAAATATATTATAAAAGCCACTCTAAGTATACCATGAATTAAGGAAAGATCCTGGACTTCACCTTACGAAACAGACAAAGCAAATGCGGTAGTAATTATGGATAAGGTAGATTATAGTGGAAAAATGAACATGTTATTAGAAGACTGGGGAACTTACGTGCCTCTTAAATCCTTAAGAATTATGGAGACCAAAAGTGGACTCCATGTCTATAATTAGGTAGTGTTAAGAGCATCCACTGTAAGTGTGAGTGTCTGTCACCTGTTTCCAAAGTTATTCTTACTTCTGCGGCCCGGTCCTGGCCCAGGCCTCCCTGCTGTCTGGTTGACCAGGTTGTTGTTGGCGGCCCTCTGCCCCACGTATCCATCACAGTCTGGTTGATCTGGCACACCGCGGACCTAGTGATCCAGTTTTTTGTTGAAGACTTGAGACTCTCATCCTTAATGTTGTAAACTAGATAAATACATGGGTGTGGGTGGGTGTGAGTTGGACCTGACTAGCTTGTACTAGTACGTCTGATGCCGTGCTCCTTCCTTAAGTGGCTGTGACCTGGACCTGACTAGGTTGGGTCAGAGGCATATGCTGGTAGGCGACTTGGACCTGCCTCGCATGGGCCACTAGGCCTGCTGCAGTGTTCCTTATTTCTTATGTTCTTGTACCCTGAGCTGTGAGAGAGAGAGAGAGAGACAGGGAAAGAGAGAGAGAGAGAGAGAGAGAGAGAGAGAGAGAGAGAGAGAGAGAGAGAGAGAGAGAGAGAGAGGAGGAAGAGAGTGTTAGTGCCAGGAGTCTTAAGCATGAAGAGTGACAAAGTGATGTGGACTCATTCACGTGTTATTAGGATGACAAACACGGATCCCGTGCTTATTCATTAACACCTCGGACGCAACACAAATATGTACCTACTGAAGCTCTCACAAAATCCACTTGTATCACATTCATAGTTTAACATCACAACGCATACACCCATATACTTTAATATTATTATTATTATTAATATTGGTGTACTCATTGGGGTTATAAAAATGTATAAGTAGATTTTGGAGTTAAATAAGGCTAATATATCAGTACGTCGTGGAAAGCAAGACATATGTGCAAACTCAGGAAAGATTACAACACATGTGCAACACTCAGGAGAGATTACAACACATGTGCAACACTCAGGAAAGATTACAACACAGGTGCAACACTCAGGAAAGAGATTACAACACATGTGCAACACTCAGGAAAGATTACAACACAGGTGCAACACTCAGGAAAGAGATTACAACACAGGTGCAACACTCAGAAAAGATTACTACACAGGTGCAACACTCAGGAAAGATTACAACACAGGTGCAACACTCAGGAAAGATTACAACACAGGTGCAACACTCAGGAAAGATTACAACACAGGTGCAACACTCAGGAAAGATTACAACACAGGTGCAACACTCAGGAGAGATTACAACACAGGTGCAACACTCAGGAGAGATTACAACACAGGTGCAACACTCAGGAGAGATTACAACACAGGTGCAACACTCAGGAGAGATTACAACACAGGTGCAACACTCAGGAGAGATTACAACACAGGTGCAACACTCAGGAAAGATTACAACACAGGTGCAACACTCAGGAAATATTACAACACAGGTGCAACACTCAGGAAAGATTACAACACAGGTGCAACACTCAGGAAAGATTACAACACAGGTGCAACACTCAGGAGAGATTACAACACAGGTGCAACACTCAGGAAAGATTACAACACAGGTGCAACACTCAGGAAAGATTACAACACAGGTGCAACACTCAGGAGAGATTACAACACAGGTGCAACACTCAGGAAAGATTACAACACAGGTGCAACACTAGAGAGATTACAACACAGGTGCAACACTCAGAGAGATTACAACACAGGTGCAACACTCAGGAAGATTACAACACAGGTGCAACACTAGAAAGATTACAACACAGGTGCAACACTCAGGAAGATTACAACCAGGTAACACTCAGAAAGATTACAACACAGGTGCAACACTCAGGAAGATACAACACAGGTGCAACACTCAGAAAGATTACAACACAGGTGCAACACTCAGGAAAGATTACAACACAGGTGCAACACTCAGGAAAGATTACAACCAGGTGCAACACTCAGGAAGATTACAACACAGGTGCAACACTCAGAGAGATTACAACACAGGTGCAACACTCAGGAAGATTACAACAGGTGCAACACTCAGGAAGATTACAACACAGGTGCAACACTCAGGAAGATTACAACACAGGTGCAACACTCAGAAAGATTACAACACAGGTGCAACATCAGGAAAGATTACAACACAGTGCAACACTCAGAAGATTACAACACAGGTGCAACACTCAGGAAAGATTACAACACAGGTGCAACACTCAGAAAGATTACAACACAGTGCAACACAGGAAAGATTACAACACAGGTGCAAACTCAGAAGATTACAACACAGGTGCAACACTCAGGAGATTACACCAGGTGCAACACTCAGAGAGATTACAACACAGGTGCAACACTCAGGAAAGATACAACACAGGTGCAACATAGGAAAGATTACAACACAGGTGCAACACTCAGGAGAGATTACAACACAGGTGCAAACTCAGGAAGATTACAACACAGGTGCAACACTCAGGAAGATTACAACACAGTGCAACACTCAGGAAGATTACAACACAGGTGCAACACTCAGGAAAGATTACAACACAGGTAACACTCAGGAGATTACAACACAGGTGCAACACTCAGGAAAGATTACAACACAGGTGCAACACTCAGGAAGATTACAACACAGTGCAACACTCAGAAAGATTACAACACAGGTGCAACACTCAGGAAAGATTACAACACAGGTGCAACACTCAGAAGATTACAACACAGGTGCAACACTCAGGAAGATTACAACACAGGTGCAACACTCAGGAGAGATTACAACACAGGTGCAACACTCAGGAAGATTACAACACAGGTGCAACACTCAGGAAGATTACAACACAGGTGCAACACTCAGGAAGATTACAACACAGGTGCAACACTCAGGAAAGATTAAACAACACAGGCAATGCAACACTCAGGAAGATTCAACACAGGTGCAACACTCAGGAGATTACAACACAGGTGCAACACTCAGAAAGATTACAACACAGTGCAACACTCAGAAGATTACAACACAGGTGCAACACCGAGATACAACACAGTGACAGGAGATTACAACACAGTGCAACACTCAGGAAAGATTACAACACAGGTGCAAACTCAGAAAGATTACAACACAGGTGCACACTCAGGAAAGATTACAACCAGGTGCAACACTCAGGAAGATTACAACACAGGGCAACACCAGGAAAGATTACAACACAGGTGCAACACTCAGGAAAGATTACAACACGGTGCAACACTCAGAAAGATTACAACACAGGTGCAACATCAGAAAGATTACAACCAGGTGCAACACTCAGAAGATTACAACACAGGTGCAACATGGAAAGATTACAACACAGGTGCAACACCAGGAAGATTACAACCAGGTGCAACACTCAGGAAGATTAAACACAGGTGCAACACTCAGGAAGATTACAACACAGGTGCAACACTCAGGAGATTACAACACAGGTGCAACACTAGAAGAACAACACAGGTGCAACACTCAGAAGATTACAACACAGGTGCAACACTCAGGAAGATTACAAACAGGTGAACACTCAGAAGATTACAACACAGGTGCAACACCGAAGATTACAACACAGGTGCAACACCAGAAAGATTACAACACAGGTGCAACACTCAGGAGATTACAACACAGGTGCAACACTAGAAAGATTACAACACAGGTGCAACATCAGAAGATTACAACACAGGTACACTCAGAGAGATTACAACCAGGTGCAACACTCAGGAAGATTACAAACAGGTGCAACACTCAGGAAGATTACAACACAGTGCAACACTCAGAAAGATTACAACACAGGTGAACACTCAGGAAAGATTACAACACAGGTGCAACATCAGGAAAGATTACAACACAGGTGCAACACTCAGGAAGATTACAACACAGGTGCAACACTCAGAAGATTACAACACAGGTGCAACACTCAGGAAGATTACAACACAGGTGCAACACTCAGGAGAGATTACAACACAGGTGCAACACTCAGGAAAGATTACAACACAGGTGCAACACTCAGGAAAGATTACAACACAGGTGCAACACTCAGGAAAGATTACAACACAGGTGCAACACTCAGGAAAGATTACAACACAGGTGCAACACTCAGGAAAGAGATTACAACACAGGTGCAACACCTAGGGTACAACTTGTGAGGTGTTCCTCCAACGTGAGCCTTAATTAAGAAAACACAGTTGTGGGTTTGCGCGAGAAAGCTGGTGTGACCTTCGTGACCACTCACACTCTGGTGTGACCTTCGTGACCACTCACACTCTGGTGTGACCTTCGTGACCACTCACACTTACACTTAATGAATGACCTGGGATATTTACCGCTCACGCGCACACCTTGTAATCCTAAAGTTACTTTATCATCTGCTGTGACTGGTGTTTGGCTTCTGATTCAACACCGCGACTCTAGATGCCTAATTCTCTACATTATCTAGAATAAAAACAAATTGTGTTCCTGGATTTAGGCTTTTATATCCTATGAAGATTTTAGTCACAATTTTACAATTACAATGTGTTTCAAACTTCAATAATTTTTTTTAATCTAGACGTGGGACAATTAGCATCACTAATGAGCAAATTATCCCGGCTAAATTTACAAGTATAACTGAAACTACAAGCAAAAAAATTGTAACAAGTCCGCAGCAGCACTAGGCTGGGAAATGACATTCCTACCACTTAACCTAATTACCTCAGCGAGTGTAAACAGAACAAAACCTATTTTTCCTTACTACTGAAATTCTTGTACAACATAAAAAAATACAATATAAACAAGACAGATAAAAATAAAATTTGTTATTAAATTATTAATTTCGATCACAGTAAATGCAACTTATATTGTTCATACACTAAGTTGTCTAGTAGAGTTATCTTAGACTGAGAGCATGTTCTTCAAAGGTGTCAGTCATCTTTTGTAGGTGATTCTGGGGACCACTGTCCCTGCGGCCCTACCTGACCTGACCAGATTAGTGATGTATCGGATATTCGCATCCGCATCTGCGGAACATCCGCATAATTTCTTACATCCGTATCCGCATCCGTATTTCACAGCAAACAGATATCCGCATATACATCCGCACAACATCCGAACATCCGCACAATTTCTTACATCCGCATCCGAAATCCCGGAACATCCGCACAATTCTACATCCGCATCCGCATCCGTAAATGAGTAGTAAGACATCCGTATACACATCCGCATACGATATCTAATTTCACATCATCCTAGAAGATGCTTCACTGAATTTATACACAGTAAATATTCTCTATACATTCTCAACAACTGTGATTTCTCCTTGAGTGGGGTTGCTTGTGTACAGCAGTATTCCAGTCGAGAGAGAACAAGTACTTTTAGAGTAACATCACTGGCGTCGCATCTTTATATTGAAGGTTCTAATTATCCAGCCTATCAATTTCCTTGCAGTTATGATAATGGACGCCGTTGAGAGCTGTAGAAGTGAGAATGTTTGACACTTAGTCCCGCACATCAATCTTCGCTCTACAGAAGACTCTCAGTATTTCTGGCTGCTCAAGTGTGTGGAAGTAGGTTTGAAAAGTTTACTTATCAAGGTATAGCTGACTGAGAGGCAACAGAATCTGCTTATAAGAGGTGAAACCAGAATAGAGACCACTCCCAAGTGGCGTTCTATTAGAGAGGTTGTGTTTTGTTCCATACCAGATCCTCAATATTTGTGAGTGCAAGGTCAAAGGTGTTTTCTAATCTAGTTACTTCCACTATGTGCTGACTTAAGGCGATTTTATCAGCCCTAACAGTTCATTTGTATGTGACTGTTTACCCAAACGGCACTGCACTCTTCGGTATTCCTTATACTTTAACCTTCAGCAATCTTCATGTGAAGATGCCAGTAATATTTTTTACCTGTGACTTGTTTGGAGGATTTTCCTACTCACGCGGCATAGCCTGGGGCCAGGACTTCCCGTTGACTACTTGCTCAACCAGACTGTTGGAGTTGGCGGCCCGCCGGCCCACATATCTACCACAGCCTGGTTAATCTGTGGTGATCCAGTTTTTTTCTGAATAACTACGCCTACGCTTACACAATATTTCTGATATGTGCTGGTAATAGGTTGAATAGTTAGGACCCCACAGATGTTAAGCCAGTGTTCTTTTACTGTGCTCAGAAAACACAAGAAACACCTCATTTATCATGTTTGTATCCATGTTGGTAGTTCCATAAACAATAACAAGATGAAATAAACATTTTGTAAGTCAAACTAGCGGATCTTCCCAGACCATGAGCTGTATAGAAGAGCAAACTTTTTCCATATTGCCTTGAAGTATCTTATTGTTGCAACTAGTGGACGTGTAGCCTAACGTGGTTGATAATGAAGACTTTGCCTCTACCAGAGGCAACTAACAATTGAAGATGAGATGCATGCTGCTGCCACACACACCTCACTCGCTTTATCAAATATATTCTACCATGAAGGAACGGGACCACTAACTACTGAACGTGCCTGATCGGCCAGGTTGTGATGGCTACGTGGTTTGGTGGGCCGCTAGCAGAAACAGCCTAGTACAACTATGACATTATCGACAGACTGTGTAATAGTCACAACTGCAGCAATTAGGACTTAGTTTATGTTACCTGTAGTCGCGTCCGAGGGTCACTGTCCCCGAGGCCGAGTCCCAGGCTAGGCCTCCTGGTTGCTGGTCTTACCTAACCTTTGTTGAGTTTCGAGTCTTTTTACTCCCGGAGCCCGGCCATGGGCCAAGCTCGTCTGGTGCTAGCCTGGTCAACCGGGCTGTTGCTGCTGGTGAACCGCATCCTCACATATCCATCATTGCCTGGTTGATCTAGTGCCTGGTGAAGATACTTGTCTGGTTTCCTCTTGAAGGTCTGATTAACCAGGATGTTGCGTAGCCGAAAAGTGATTAAAAATAGCAAAAGGTGTTTAGTAACATATTTCACCTACAATGTACACATGATAAAGCCTCGTGCGGGTGAAACGTCGTATTAATTAAAAGTTTTTTTCTTATGTGTCTTTTAACAAGTTAGGATATTAACAGACATTTCGCTTACTAGACTTTTTCAATACAATATAGAGAATATAGAAAAAAATGAAATAATCATATATAAAACTACCAAAAAATTACAATATAGAACTACAACTAAAATAAGAGATACAAAACTACACATGACAACAACAGGGTAACTACTACAATAAGGGACTATGGAGATTCTTAACTCAACACTCTCCAAGTTTCTCTAAGCAACTTTATGCTCAGAGATCAGATACCGTACCCTGAATTTTATTACCTAGATTCGATAAATGGACCACACCAAGGAACATCCCACACATACACAGAAAAAAATACCTCTATTTCTCCCCACACTCTTATTAAATAATGCAACGTAGTATAAAATCAAAACATAATTCCATTAACATTATTTTGGTCGCCATATAAGAGTCCCAAGAAACAAACGAATAATCGAGGTTCCTTAATGTTGTAAGAGGAGATGTGTTAACCCAGGGGACCACCCAATGTATTGCTGCTAGCTGAACTGATGTGGACAATATACTTGTAGGGAGACGTGACAGTACCACCATGAGACACTACACTACACTTCATTCCTCACTTTCAAATATCATTGCGAGTTATTAAACAAAATTTTGAACATTCTCGGTGTGCGGTTACGGTATTCTACATGATAGTTACATCGTGGAAACAAAGACAAGTTATATTTCCCTGTCATATACCATCACACTGGATGAGTGTCACACACGAGGTAATGAAATCTATTAGCCTGAGCTGGGAGACTTGAGCAGAGCGTAGAGGATATCGTTCAGGATTCACCAGCTACGTCAGCTTTAAATGTCAGTGTATGGAGGTCATGGGAAGATTTTAATCAGTGACTATAACTACTCTCGAAAAAAAAATATCTTTCACTTTGCCACTCACAATACACATGAATAAACGAAAAACAAAATGCGAACAAAGCACAACAACCTAGAACACCTATTTTTGCCTAAACTATTTCACCTTGACCACCACCATCTGAAATATTTTAACGACTTTTTTGTTAGGCGTCCATCCTCATGGTTGCTGGGTTTTTTTTTTAAGTTATCCACCGAATTCCCGAAAATTACAAATACGTACTGAATGTCAGTGCTACTAAATCAATATAAATATATAAAAATCAATTTAATATAAGCAAGTTATTGAAGAGTAACTTGATAACCAGCGCATATTTCAGTAGTATATTCACTCAGCTATAATATGCAGATAAATATTCAAGATATGGCTAAGAGTAGTCAATAAAGAGGGTGGTGAGTATTAATCTCTGTTCATAACAGATAAAGCCACTGGTTGGCGAAACGTCTTCGAAACAAAAAAAACCCAGGCATTATAAATGAGTCTAATTCATCAAAGACCTAATAGAAAGATGTCATAGATTAATTTCTGTACGTTACTATATAAGACAATTGTAAAAAAATATTAACCTTAGTTAAGAAACCTAAATAAAATTTGGATAACTGCGCCCACTACACACTACCAGGCTAGTCACAATAGTTCAGTGAGGCTACAAACACTACCAGGCTAGTCACAGTAGTTCAGTGAGGCTACAAACACTACCAGGCTAGTCACAATAGTTTAGTGAGGCTACAAACACTACCAGGCTAGTCACAGTAGTTCAGTGAGGCTACAAACACTACCAGGCTAGTCACAATAGTTTAGTGAGGCTACAAACACTACCAGGCTAGTCACAATAGTTCAGTGAGGCTACAAACACAACCAGGCTAGTCACAATAGTTCAGTGAGGCTACAAACACTACCAGGCTAGTCACAATAGTTTAGTGAGGCTACAAACACTATCAGGTTAGTCACAATAGTTCAGTGAGGCTACAAACACTACCAGGTTAGTCACAATAGTTCAGTGAGGCTACAAACACTACCAGGCTAGTCACAGTAGTTCAGTGAGGCTACAAACACTACCAGGTTAGTCACAATAGTTCAGTGAGGCTACAAACACTACCAGGTTAGTCACAATAGTTCAGTGAGGCTACAAACACTACCAGGTTAGTCACAATAGTTCAGTGAGGCTACAAACACTACCAGGTTAGTCACAATAGTTCAGTGAGGCTACAAACACTACCAGGCTAGTCACAGTAGTTCAGTGAGGCTACAAACACTACCAGGCTAGTCACAGTAGTTCAGTGAGGCTACAAACACTACCAGGTTAGTCACAGTAGTTCAGTGAGGCTACAAACACTACCAGGCTAGTCACAATAGTTTAGTGAGGCTACAAACACTGTTGGGTGGGTACTCAGTACTACTACTGACAACACTAACAGGCTACTCACAGTAGTTCAGTGAGACTACAAACACTACCAGGCTAGTCACAATAGTTCAGTGAGGCTACAAACACTACCAGGCTAGTCACAATAGTTCAGTGAGGCTACAAACACTGTTGGGTGGGTACTCAGTACTACTACTGACAACACTACCAGGCTACTCACAGTAGTTCAGTGAGACTACAAACACTACCAGGCTAGTCACAGTAGTTCAGTGAGGCTACAAACACTACCAGGCTAGTCACAGTAGTTTGGTGAGGCTACACACACTACTAGGCTAGTCACAATAGTTCAGTGAGGCTACAAACACTACCAGGCTAGTCACAGTAGTTCAGTGAGGCTACACACACTACCAGGCTAGTAACAGTAGTTCAGTGAGGCTACACACACTACTAGGTTAGTCACAATAGTTCAGTGAGGCTACAAACACTACCAGGCTAGTCACAGTAGTTCAGTGAGGCTACAAACACTACCAGGCTAGTCACAGTAGTTCAGTGAGGCTACAAACACTACCAGGCTAGTCACAGTAGTTCAGTGAGGCTACACACACTACCAGGCTAGTCACAGTAGTTCAGTGAGGCTACACACACTACCAGGCTAGTCACAGTAGTTTGGCGAGGTTACACACTACCTGACTAGTTACGGTCGATTAGTGAAGTTACACACTACCAGGCTAGTTGCGGTAGTTTAGTCACAGAAGTTTATTGAGGGATACAAAAACACAACCAGGCTTGTCACAATAGTTTATTGAGGGTTACAAACACACTACCAGGCTAGTTATGCTCATTACAATTTCGTGAGTCAGTTTAGTTACGGTAGTTTGGCGAGGATTACAAAAACGCAACCAAGCTAGTGACAAGTGAGGGTTATACACTACCAAGCTAGTTGCGGGAGGATCAGAAAAACAACCAGGCTAGTCACAATAGTTTAGTGAGGGTTACAAACCAGGCTAGTCACAATAGTTTAGTGAGGGTTACAAACACACTACCAGGCTAGTCACGGTAGTTTAGTGAGGCATTACGTGCTTTAAGGTTAATCACAAATGAAAACTTGCTCTCTCCATAGTGTATGTACTCTGCAACTATCATCTGGTTACGGGAATCTGTAGTCGTTTCCGCTTCCGGGGGACCACCACCCTAGCGACCCATTTCTAGACCAACCTTCCTGGTTGTTGGCCTGATCGATCATGCTGTTGCTGCACGCAGCACCACAGCCCCGCTGATCAGGAAACTGACTTGAACTTATCGAGTTCTCAAAGACAGCTAGGTATTTAATTAACGGCAATTATCCCTATGTTATACGATATGCGGAGAGAATGTAAATAAGACACTTGTGCTACACTAAATTTTTGTTATTAGGTAACGTTTCACTTCCGAATTTTATAAATTCGATACAGGGCATGAGAAGACAGGTGCGGGAGGCGTCAGGTCACTCAAATTTCTGTCAGGTCACTTGGGTAAGTTTAGTTAGGTACAGGTACACATAAATACAGTTACACAAATTATCATATATAGTAACATATGTGTAAATTACCTAGGATAACCTCCCAAAAAAAGTCAAAGTGGCTTATTTCCATTGGGGTTCCAAGACTGAAATATTGAAAGGACTGAATTTCTCTTAGGAGCAGCGATCACTGGAGACTGAAGCAGCGTCTTCTCTGAGGTAGTTTCTTTAATGACGAGCCTGACTCCTCCCACTTCATCAGATGACCATGCCAACTATGGTGAACCAAGGACGCATTGTTCATGTCGTTGTGGCTGAAGGCGTACTTACGTTCTCTGACGCGCGTTTGCCATTATTTGGTAAACCTCCAGCACTGACGCATATAATATGGTTGCTGCCATTACTAGTTATGACGTCTCTTGTCAGCTATATCTCCATCTCTGCCTCCTATTCCCTTTCTGTTACAAAAAGCCCTGTCCATAAGTGTAATTCGAGAATCTTCTCAAAATAACGGCAGCTTCGACATCTCAAGATATTAGCAGGAATCATCTCATGAACAGTAACACTCCTGTCATCTTACCGTTGTCATCTTATTACGTCACTTTTCTGTCATGGTGTGAACATTTAATCTTGATATGGTCTTGGCGAGCCTAAATGAAATATCCAAACGTTGCAAAAGTGTACATTTACCTAGATATACACCGGAGAAACTTCAGGGAAATTAGACATAGTTTAATTTTATAGTTTTATTTACCTTTTCTTATCCCCTTTTCTGACCTCTTTTAACAGGGTCGTATTGATTCATAAAGTCACCCTTTCAACTGATGAGACTAAAAATTCCTCTCTTCTTCCCCAGAGGATATTTTAGCCTCCTATTCATCCATCCATTTGTTTCATCTGGTATATTTGCTTGGAAAACATTTTCTTTGGACAGCTTGTACAATATCTAGAATTGTATAAACCTTGGTAATAAATACCGACAAATTGGTGTTAGAAAAACACGTAAGCAAACACTAGGACGTGTTTTTCTAAAACCATCTAGAATTGTCATACTGGAGCATTCTCTTCCTTAGTACACGTAACATCTTCACTCATATAAACATTCGTTAAGTTACCTCGTTTTACACAATACTTATTTCGAGCTGACATGGTTAATTTCATGAGAACGATTTAAAGATCAGTGGAGAAAGCATTAGCTCAAGGAACAACTTGACAGTGTGAGAAGAGGTTAGGTGGGGATGCACTCACGTGTGCCCGTGTTGGTCTCACTTACCTTCTATCACCTACGGGAATTCACTGAAATCGTTGATAAAATCCAAATAAGTTATGGGGTTGGGCACTTGGAGTTGGCGCCCTTTCTGTGCCACACCACGCGGACCAATACCACTAATCTCTGCTTCTTTTACCTCCTACAACCGGATATTTCCTTACTAAACTTCTCAGTACCATTGACGCATTTCACCCGTATCACTGTCTACTTGCGCCGCTCCTGGATACCCTAGATGGTGATCAAAACAAGGGTATATCCACAGGCAGCCTCTCACACGTCCGTCCTGCACTACACTTCACAAATGAATGGAATAGTTGCCGCACCATAAATTACCTGGCACAAACCTTAATAAAACTGTATTTTCTGCATTCTCATCCTTTCCTACATGCCATCGACAAATTTCATTGTATATTACCGATTATTTTGCATCTATGAACATGATTTACGTTTTCTGCAATGAATTATGAGTGTGTATTTGTGACTGGGAGTCGTCTGCAGAGACACTCAGCAACTTTTCCCATCAGCTGAGAGTGGAGGCGGGCGATTTAAACCTCAGCAGACGACACTTTTATCAGTATTAAAGAAAACGATACATTTGTTACAAAGGCCAAGTAAAACTAGTGAAATTGTGGGAGTATTATGACACATGCATAATGGATACATTTACATAGATTATCATACATAGCAGCATATGTGTAGAGAACCCAGGATAACCCAAAAAGTCAGACAGAGTGACTTATTTCCATTGGGGTCCTTTTAGTACCTTAATATTATACACTGTAGGAGATATGTTATTATATTATACAGGATATATACTGGGAATAAGGTCAAAAGAGTTATTTACATTTACATGTGTGTTAGCTAAAAAATAAAAAATCATTCTCCTCCCTTTCTGTCGCTACATTCAATACAGGTAATGAGTCCCTCGGCCTGGAGTCCATGTGTTCAGTCCATCTATCTTGTGAAACTGATGGACTCAACACATCCACTCCAGGCTGAGGGACTCAACACATCCACTCCAGGCTGAGGGACTCAACACATCCACTCCAGGCTGATGGACTCAACACATCCACTCCAGGCTGATGGACTCAACACATCCACTCCAGGCTGATGGACTCAACACATCCACTCCAGGCTGATGGACTCAACACATCCACTCCAGGCTGATGGACTCAACACATCCATTCCAGGCTGAGGGACTCAACACATCCACTCGAGGCTGAGGGACTCAACACATCCACTCGAGGCTGAGGGACTCAACACATCCACTCGAGGCTGAGGGACTCAACACATCCACTCGAGGCTGAGGGACTCAACACATCCACTCCAGGCTGAGGGACTCATTACCTCAAATTCCTTATCATCTTCCACTGCTATTCTCTGTATTGGACCCCAATGGAAATAAGTTTGTCTGACTTTTTTGGGTTATCCTGGAGGGTTCTCTCACATATGCTGCTATGTATGATAATCTATGTAACTGTATTTGTGTATACCTGAATAAACTTACTTACTTAATTACTGAAGAAGCCATTGGCTGGCGAAACGTTTCCTCAAAAAAGATTCCCAATTGCTGCACCAGTTTCTCATTCTTCACCTTGTGTCGGTTTTCAAAACAATTTTTATCACACTATTATTATTATTATTATTATTATTATTATTATTATTATTATTATTATTATTATTATTATTATTATTATTATTATTATTATGGGAGTGCTAAACCCGTAGGATTATTCACACAATGGTGGCTTTATCACTCACGATTTGTTTAAAAAAGCACGTGAGCAAACAGTAGAATATATGATCTTCACAATGCAAGACAAGCCACAGGGATGGAAATCTTCAGCTCAAGATCTTTCACATCTCCGTGTGTCATCAGGAGCTATGCAATGTTGCAAGAGTAGCAACAGCTGCAATGAGAGGAGGTTTTCTCAAAGTAAGAGTATCTTACCTCCCCCAATAACAACACTGCGACTAGCCAAGGACTCGAACCCATGCCACTTTGGCCCGCCTCATGGTGAGCGAAAACACATGACGCTCTAACCCACAGGACCACGCAATCCTACAAGAATGACGCACCCAGGTGTGGTTACAATAATATATATATGTCGTGCCGAAGAGGTAAAACTGGTCAATTAGAAAGAACTAATTTAAAATAAGTCCTTTCTAAAATTTTCTCTTATACGTTTAAAGATATATTTTTTTCATTTATGTTAATGTAAAAATTAATAATTTTGTACCAAAAGAACCTTAAAAGACTTAACTATCCTTATTATAACAAGCGCAATTTAATTTAGCCTAATCAAACTAAATATATTTTAGATAAGTTTACAATAATTTAATAATAAACGAACACAATGAAATATATTTTTTTCGTTAGGTTAAGAATGATTATTGCGAAATTATTGCATACACAAATTTTCGCTTGCCTTATTCGGCAAGAGGGGCGTTGTTTTTTTAATCTAATACAGAGGTGACTTTTATACTGGAGACGGTAAAAGAAGTGGAGGGGTAAGTTTAAGTTGTTCAGTTCCTTAACCTTGAGTTAAACAAGTTTCGATTAGGTTAGATTAGTTTACGTTAGATTTGGTCAGGGTAGGTTAAGTTAAATTAGGCTAGGTAATGTTAAGTTAGGTTAGGTTACTGTCGCTGATAATATGTCCAGCTACAAGTAACCTGTGACCCAAGTCGGACCGAAACGTCGTCATCGTTTCAGTCTTCTAAGTGAGGGTCATTTGTGTATCTGTGACTTGAAGATTGAGACACTTATGCAACATATGGGAATCTTTATTAATGAAATGTTTCGCCACACAGTGACTTCTTCAGTCCAATACAAAGCAGAGAGTGGTAAGGAGAGGAGGAGTTTGAGGTAATCAGTCCCTCAGCCTTTAATCGATGTGTTCAGTCCATCACTCTTGATGGATTTTAGTAAGGCTTTTGATAGAGTACCACATCAGAGACTGTTAAAGAAAGTGGCAGCTCATGGCATTGGGGGGAAAGTGTTGTCATGGATCGAGTCATGGCTCACGAACAGGAAGCAAAGAGTGTTCATTAATGGGGTTAAATCTGAGTGGGGATCTGTAACAAGTGGCGTTCCACAGGGATCAGTCTTAGGCCTGTTGTTGTTTATAATATATATCAATGACCTTGACGAGGGAATTACTAGTGATATGAGCAAATTCACTGACACACGAAGATAGGTAGGATAATCGATTCAGACGTAGATGTCACGGAACTTCAGGAGGATTTAGACAAACTCAATTCGTGAACAAGATGTCCTCTCTTGAGCAACTCTACCAGCAGCTAAAGGAAGAACTAAGGGTAGCTAAGCTTGAGATACAGCGACTGACTGAGGAAAACAAGAGGATTCGTAGTAATCCTCCTGTTGAGAAACCTCAAACCAAGAAAGGAACCTGGATAGTGGCTGGAATGCATGGGACAAAGTTAAGGATCAAGAGGACGGATGGAGAGGTAGAATCAACAAAGATCCAGGAAACTGTTGTGGGATCCGATTCTCCGTGCTACCCGATGAATGTGAGTCGACTACTGGGAACGTCACAACGAACGACACCAAGGAAGGTAAAAACATTGTTGTTGTTGGGGACAGCCAGGTTAGGTATATGGATAGGGCCTTCTGTTTGAAGGATAGGAGTAGGAGACAGAGGGTTTGCTTTCCTGGGGCTGGGATGGAGGATATTGTTAGCTGGCTTGACAACATCATGAACGGTAATGGGATCAATCCTATTATCTGCCTCAGTGCTGGAGGCAATGATGTAGGCAAGCGTAGAAGTGAGGATTTAGTTAGAAGGTACAGGACAGCAATAGACATAATTAGGAAGAAGGGGGGGCGCCCTGTTATATGTGGCATTTTGCCAAGAAGGGGTGTTGGAAATGAATTGTTGTCCAGAGCAATTGGCATTAATTGTTGGCTGGACAAACACTGTAAGGATAATGCAGTACCATTCATTGACAACTGGGACCACTTCTATGGTAGAAATGACATGTATGCCAGGGATGGGGTTCACTTATCTAGGGCAGGTGTGGGTTTTCTTGCTAGCTTAGTTGAAGGTGTTGTTAGAACTTTAAACTAGGATTAGTTAGGGGTATGGGTTTAGAAATGAAAAATAATGAGTATGGATATATTGACTTAGGCCTTGATATTATGAATCTTAATAATAACATGGACAGTAACAGGTATAGTGGAAGAACAGAAATCAGCAGGAAGAGAAAAGAGAAGGGAGGTTTTCTAAATATTTTTTATACTAATAGTTGTAGTGCTAGAAATAAGATGGACGAATTGATATTAGTTGCAAACAAGGAAACCCTTGTTAATAATTTAGAAATTACAGAGGAACTCGGCACAAGTGACCACAAATCAATTACCTTGAGCATTGAAGGGGTGTATGATAGTAGGGATAATTCAGTAATGGTCCCAGATTTTCGCTTAGCAGATTACAAATGTGGACTGGGGTAACGAAGAGAGCTATCAATATGACAGCTTTCTTAACACTATACAGGCTGCCCAAAGAACATTTATCCCGTATAAAGAAATTCGATCAAGGAGAAATGACCCAAAATGGATGAATAATAGGCTCAAATATCTTTTAGGAATTTATAGGCGCATAAAAAGAGGTGAGGGTCATCGTATGAATCAGTATATTGACATTAAGAGGGACGTTAAAAAGGGGATAAGCACACTCTCAGGAGCGTGCTGACTATCTGCCAGAACACACTCTGTTGTTCTGTGGAGTTGACTGTGTTGCAAATAATATCCGTGAATGCCTTGATGAGTGCTACGAGATCCTCCCTAGTGAAGGCCTGCGTTGGCATTGGGTTTGAAGCAGTGGATATTACCTGGGCTGTTGTGGTCTGTGGGGGCTGCTGAGGGTTGAATTTCTTTATTGTGCAAACCATGGCCTTTTGCTGTGTGCCAGGTTGGGTAGCCGGCATCTGATGGTGAGGTGCAAACATAGCCAGGAGAGCATGCATAGTGGCTGTGCTGGGCACAGAGTGCCTACATTGTCGTGTTATGGCCAATGGGGGCTCGTGTAGTGCCGTCTGCTGATCGCGTTAACCAGATGTTCCCTGTTGATGACGCTTGTTCCTTTTGTTTTTGTTTCTTTGTTGAGGTAGGGGGCAGGAGGCTCCTGTCCATGATGCCTGGTTGAAGTTTCGAGTGTTGGGAATTCCTGGGCATTGAGTTGGGTGATCTGATGAGAGGTCTGCGATATGGCAGGGTTCTCTACACCCATCGTCTTCTGACAGTGATGATCTGCCGTAGCCTGTTGCCAAGTTGTTGGCGTCTTCCAGGCTCCATGAATTGTGGCGACCCTCTTGGGGAATCGAGGATTCCAGGCATGGTGTTTCTGCCTGCAGTTCGGGCATTGTGGAGTGGGTGGCGATGCATTTTTTAGCTTGGTGATGCAGTTCTTGGTAGGGTGGCTCTGGCTGCAGACACTGCAGATTACTGTTTGGACAGAGTGCACCCAGGTGTCTATAACGCTGGCACTTAAATCAGCGAACTGGTTCTGCCGTGAAGGTCCTGACATCGTACCTGCCCCAAGAACCGAGGTCCAGCTGGGATGGCAGTGGTCCTACATGGTGTATGAGAACCTGCCGGGTTGGTGCGTTGCCTGCCATCTTTGCCTTGAGACGTTGAGCTGACACCACACTGGGGTGAGCTACTACTGCCTCGATGGGCATCATCAGCGGGTACTGCATCACTACACCCTTGGTGATCTTCTTCAATTACTGGGAACGCTTGAAGTTCCTAAACTTGTACTCCCTAGAACGCAGGCGGGAGAGAGACATGGAAAGCAGGGGTGCCACTAGCACGTTGAGAGACAACACAATAAGTGTCAGGGGTCCAAGACTGTTAAACTACCTCCCAGCATACATAAGGGAGGATTACCAATAGACCCCTGGCTGTCTTCAAGCAGGCACTGGACAGGCACCTAAAGTCGGTACCTGACCAGCCAGGCTGTGGTTCGTACGTTGGACTGCGTGCGGACAGCAGTAACAGCCTGGTTGATCAGGCCCTGGTTGATCATAACCTACTTTCACATTGGTCAAATGTGACACCACCTACGACTGCTGCACCTCTCCTGCCTACGGTATATAAGCTACTTCTTCGCACATATGCTGTATTCTTTTTAAGATTGATGGACTGACAACATCGACTTAAGGCTGAGGGACTGATTACCTTAAACTCCTCCTGTTCTTCACGATTCTTCTTTGTATGGACTGATGAAGCCACTGTGTGGCGAAACGTTTCCTCAATAAAGATACCCAAGTGTTGCATATGTGTCTAATTTATCAATCTTCAACTTGTCGGTTTTCAAAACCATTTGTCACATCTGTGAGACACTGCAACATCTTGGGATCTTGATACAAACGAATTCTTCAACACTTGTCCAACCTTTGGACGAAGACCGGCTTCGACTAGTGGATGGTACCACTATGACCCCGCCTCCTCCTGCTTCGCCTCACCTGACTACAGTATATAAGCCACTTCTACGGCCCTATGCTGTATTGCTGCTGGGTTAAGCCCTGGCTCTATTTCTACGACTAAGAAGACTCCTCTTCAGCGTTATTCTTCGTCTGTCCCGTCTTCCCCGCTCATCCCATTGGGATCTTAACTGCACTTGTTACTTACTTACGTATGCTGTACTTTCTACAAGATTGATGGACTGAACACATCGACTCCAGGCTGAGGGACTGATTACCTCAAACTACTCCTCTCCTTACAACTTCCTGCTTTGTGTTGGACTTATGAAGCCACTGTGTGGCGAAACGTTTCTTCAATAAAGATTCCCATTTATTGCTTTAGTGTCTTAATCTTCAGCTCTGAGAATAAGTTGGACAAATATGTAGGTGGGAGAGGTTGGATTTGAGGAGGACCCGCCTAGTCTGGGGCAGTAAGTCTGCTGTAGTGTTCTTCCACTATATAAGGAATCTACCATATGAAGATAGACTTTGAGCCCTGAATATTCACTCTCTGGAGGACGTGGAATGAGAGAAGATATCATGGAAGTGTATAAGTGGACGAGGGGCATCAACAAAGGCGATATTAATAAAATACTGAGGGTAACGAATCAAGTAAGAACCAGAATTAACGGATTTAAGTTAGATGAGTTTAGATTTAGAAAGGATATAGGTAAGTATTGGTTTTTAAACAGAGTTGTAGATGCGTGGAACAATCTTCTGAGTTGGGTAATCGAGGTCATGACCCTGGAAGCTGGTAGGTAAGACACATAAGCAACAGTTAGGCAACTTTATTCCGAAACGTGGTGGTGTCGTGTCGAAGTCGTAGGTGGTGTCGACACCACCTACGACTTCTGCACCTCTCCTGCCTACGGTATATAATCTGCTTCCTACCATATATGCTGTATTCTGTTCAAGATTGATGGACTGACAACATCGACTCAAGGTTGAGGGACTGACCACCTCAAACTCCTGTTCTTCACGATTCTCCTTTGTATGGACTGATGAAGCCACTGTGTGGCGAAACGTTTCCTCAATAAAGATACCCAAGTGTTGCATATGTGTCTAATTTATCAAGAGTACAGAAAGACAGGAGCAGTAGAGATGTGAAGACTATGTATCAGTCCATCACCCTTGCAGATGTAGAACTGAGGGTGTCAGTCCCTCAGCCTGGAGAAGAGTTCTGTTCCATAGTCTGAAACAATGTGAAGATCAAGCCACAGTGTTGAGACTTATATACTGTCCGAAGGAGATATTCATATTCACCCTGGAAGCTTTAAAAAGAGATTGGACAAGTATATGAGTGGGAGGGGCTGGGTTTGATTGGTGTAGTTTTGGGACAAATACATGAGTGGTATTGTTAAGGATCTGCAGTGTATGGTAGGTAAGACACATAGGCAACAGTTAGGCAACTTTATTCGGAAACGCTTCGCCTACACAGTAGGCTTCCTACCAACCTGTCAGTATTGTATACCATTTTGATATTCACCTGCATTGTATCTTCCAGTAGGCCTACTAGTGTTCCTTCATTCTTATATTCTTAATGAGACACTCGTGCAACATTTGGGAATCTTTATTAAGGAAACGTTTCGCAGCCAGTGGCTTTTTCAGTCGAAAAATAAAACATTACAGAGAAGAACTGAGGAAAATTATTGTTGTTGTTGTATGTTCGCCGGAACATCCGGCCCGGGTCTTCTCCAAATGGTGACCCGGCATTGGCCCCCTAGGTAGAGGGTGTTGGTCATCTTCTTTCTTTCTTGCCGTGGCTCCCCATGATGGGGAGTGTCTTCTGACGTCGCAATGACTATGAGCTTATATACTTCAGTCAGGTGAGTAGAAGGAGGAAGAGGTGGAGTCACCATTGGACAAATCCACTAGTGTAAGGAGTCATGCCTGTAGGTTAGGCAAGCGTTGAAGAATTCCCTGTATAAAGTTTAACTTTGGGTAGCCTTAAGAATAAGTTGGACTAATGAAAAGACAAACACATAAGCAGTATAATGTGATCCTTTATTGACAACGTATCGCCCACCCAGTGGGCTTTAGTCCAAATTGGACTAATGTTTGAGTGTAGGGACGGGGATTGGATTTAACGACTACTGCTACTACTACTACTACTACTATTATAACTCCATGTCACCTGACTACCACCACTATATATATTCCTGTTTTAGTTATTTCTGTGTCTTAGCTGCTGGGTGTCTTAGCTGCTGGGTTAAGCCCTGGCTCTATTTCTACGACTAAGAAGACTCCTCTCCAGAGCTATTCTTCGTCTGTACCGTCTTCCTCGCTCATCCCATTGGGATCTTACCTGAACTTATTCATTCATTCATATTTCTGTATATTAGGACCGAAGAAGCAATAAATACCTGACCTAAGTTTATTTAGGCACAAGTATCATAGTGTAAATTACCTACGACAACCCAGAAAAAAAGTCAGTTACATCTTGTCCGTATCGGTATACTATTTACTTCAAGTGATAGTCCAGCGAAGAATCTCGCGACTACATTCACATCTTCAAGGAGCTTCTACAGTAACCTATATTTAAAGTGCCTCTCATTCGTCATTTTTAGATCAGTTTACTATTACTTCAACGCCGTTCTCTCTCACACTAGGAAGCTGTGTTCGGATTTTTCCCCAATTTTAATAAACGTGAAGGTGAGTTTATTTCTCTTTTTTGACAGATTAAAGAAACAATTAATTTAGAAGTAATTTCTATGTTTTCGTGATTTGATATAGGGAATTAAGTAGGAAAAGATAGTTTTCTGGCATTCGGACACAGGTTATTCGTAAACAAGTGGACGGTGGATATGGGGACGCGGCTTCGGGGGGATTATTAGTTTTAACGGCATTTTGTTGGTTTATTTCACTTCCATTTCATAGTGAAATTAACCAAAGATGATCAGGCTAAGATGAGTGATAAGGGGAACTAAAAAAATCAAGACGAAGCCTCAAAAATAAGCCTAAAACCCGACGACGCCTGTCAAAGTGTGGACCTGGTGGGGGGTGGGGGGCATCTACGCCACTGCGCTCCTGGGTATGTAGGCAATTTGAAATATATTTCAATATGTATATGTATATTTTCATGACCTACAAGTGATGTTTACTAAGTTAAGACAAATTACAGAAAGCAGGTCAAGTTTTTGCAGTGTCCGTATTACTCTTAGTGTTTCCAGTCTACCTGTCCCCCCTGAGGCCATTTTATATCGCTTATTATTACATATAATATAGTCCTATGTTACCTTAAATGTCATAAAAGATTCTTACATGTTATAAGTTCATTTAAAATCACTGAATTCTGATATTTCATATTGTAAGACTTGGAAATAATGGAATATTAATGTTGCTTTGAAGATCAACAAATTTCTAAAAAAAAAAAATAGTATGTAGAGTATTTTTCATAATTTATCTTCTTAAGTAGTGGAAACTATTTCCTAAAACCACTTTACAGGATATATAAATTAATTTGGAACTTGTGTACATAGTTAACAGTGTTGCACAAGTGAAATTTATAAAGTTTGTAGAGTAATTCAGTAGATGTGAGGAATTTTATTAAGTTTTCTTAAATTATACTGTATACTGTGCCAGTTTCAGCTGTTATCTTGCCATCTCAAACACAACAGTGTCTACCTAGATTTGCTTTGTAGTTTTTGTAGCTGTGAGTAAATTGTAAATTGCTGTGTAATCCCTATGGGTTTAGTGCTCCTCCATGATAATAATTATGAGGTCCATTTATGTAGAAGCACCAACCACAGGTTTACCTGTTGTTTATGGTTCTCTGATATGGGGTGTAAGTAAATTTACTTAGGCACAGGTACACATAAGCACAGTTATCATACATAATATAAATGATCAAGGTTAACCCCCCAAAAAAAGCCAAAGTGACTTATACATACATACATACTGCTTATGTTATTTTTGTTTTGTTTTCTGCTGCTTGAAATTAATGTAAACTTACACTTGTATATCTAAATGTATATATTTTTTTTTAGGAAATCAACACTGTTGAAATGTATATTGCTGTAGAAGGATGCTCTCATGGAGAGCTTGACACCATATACAACTCCATTACCAGACTTGAGCAGATACATGGCTTCACAGTAGATCTTCTTCTTTGTTGTGGGGACTTCCAGTCTGTTCGCAATGAACAGGATCTCAAGTGTATGGCTTGTCCAGTGAAGTATATGGAAATGCGTGACTTCTTCAAGTAAGTTACATTTTATGACCTAATCAGGGCAACCTAACAATGTTCCATTAAACATATTAAATAGTTTTAAAGGCTTGCTTAAGGTTAAGCTTGTAGTCATGATTTCTTATCTTGACTTGTTTTAAATATCAGCATTAAAATGGATAGGTTCAGTTACTTTTTAAGAAAGATGACTTTTCTTCCTTATTTGCTGCTTGATTTCTTTTAACTGGAAAGGCAACTAAAGTGTGAGTGATGGCAAATGTTAGTGTGCAACCTTGGTAGGAAATTACCAATAAGTTTTAACATTTTTATAATTTTTATACCATTTTATTAATAATAGATAATACCTATAAAAAATCTTGTTTGAATTTGTATCATTCGACATTTTTTTTTTTAGGTACCACTCAGGTGAGAAGAAAGCACCAGTGCTGACCATTTTCATCGGGGGCAACCACGAGGCTTCAAATTATCTTCAAGAGTTCCCCTATGGTGGGTGGGTTGCCCCAAATATTTACTATCTGGGGTATGCCGGTGTAATCAGATTTGGAGGGCTTCGTATTGGGGGCCTTTCAGGTATATATAAGGGCCCAGACTACCTCAAGGGTCATTTTGAAAAGCCACCTTATTCCGGGGATTCAGTTCGCAGTGTATATCATGTGCGAAACCTTGAGGTCTTTCGGCTAAAGCAGGTGAGGTTAATGTTGCTAGTGATGGGGAGGGAGTTAATTTTATTTATCGTTTTATTTTGCATTTATGAAGTGCTTATGGGTGAGAGTTGCATAATTGACTAGAAATAGTTTTACATATAAATGTTATTTATAAAGTTATTATCACAATTTCTGTAGACATTGTCATTTTGTGATGCAGTCCAAAGATTATACCTCTTCATATGAAAAGAGAAGCCTGAATGATATTTAATTACTGTATTATATTGAAATCTTTCATTGTTTATATTATTAGAGTTAATTTGCTATAACTTGAGCTTGTTGTTTATAAATCATCTTCATAAGTATAGGTAGCATAAATCAGTCTTTTTATAACTAGCTTTAATTTATTTGCCCGGTAGCTCTCTGGTGAGAGTGACATCATGATGTCTCATGACTGGCCTCGTGGTATTTATCATCATGGTCCCAAGGAAAAGCTCATGAAATGGAAGCAACATTTTCGTTCTGAGATAGAGAATAGTTCTCTTGGGTCAAGGGCTGCAGAGGATTTGCTCAAGAAGTTGCGTCCCAAGTATTGGTTCTCGGGTCATCTACATGTCAAGTTTCCTGCTGTTCTGCGACACAAGGTATGACACCATGCAATGACTCAAGTGTAAGTTATAATTGTACTACTGCTTTGGCAATTTAACTAATTCAAGAAAAGAATTCAAGCAGATGTGATATGAAATGAGTTTTCTATTTCAGCAATAAGAGTTAAAGATTTACAAATACAGTACAAGGTACTTAATTTCTTATTAAAGAAGTGTGTGGTACACCAGTATTTACAGTCCAGGTTTCCTCCCTCGCTTTATACAATGTCCCACTTTGAACTTGAAAAAGTGTTTTGTTTATAGGATGTTATAGGGAATACCATAGTTATTTTTATTGTAGTGAGGAATTTTTGGTGGATAGAATTTTTTTACAATGTTTTGAGATAAGGTAAGGACATGAAATATTTTTTTTACAAGGTTTTGAGACAAGGTAAGGACATGATTACATTTGTTTGTGATATACGGTAATTTAATGCTTCTGTTTTTTAATGACAGGTATTAAATGTTGACTTTTCAATCCAGTGAAAATTATGTTCAGTTTTTGTATGTTAATGGTAAAATATATTGTGACAAACCACAGTACTGATGGGGTTAGAACCATGGCAAGTGAGTGGTAAAACTCCAGGCCAGTGTGTAAGCCACTGGAGTTTTACCACTCACTCACCATGGGTTCAAACCCCACTCATACCGTGGTTTGTTTGCAGTCGTGTTATTACAGTTTCGTGAGTCAATATATTGTGTTTAGTTTTTGTATATTAATGGTAAAATATTACCTACAAATATGTGAATAAGGTACAATATACAGTTTATGACATTTATTGAGGATGAAACTGCATATTGTCTTAATTCACATAAAAGATTTTGTATTAAGTGATTCTAGTACAGTATATGCAGTTATATATTTAATGAAACTATTGAAATATTGTTTAAAAGATAAACAAAAAAATTGCTTTAAAATTGTTTTATGTGTGTTCTCGATTGTGATTTCAAAAGTACAGTATTTTTGTTCATGGCTGTGTTGCTCAGGATTATGTTATAATCATCTGGTCAGTGTTGCATTCACTGGCCAGGTTTATATTGTGAGTGTTTCCAGCTCTTTGATTTGGTGTAAAATGTTCCTATCTGTGCATTAGTTGTAAGTTAATATTTTTGTCTAGCATACTGCAGTTGGGTAAGGTGTAAATATCCTACTGCCAGTGTTGATGGCTTCAGCTTTGTCAGTATCTGTACCGAGTTTGTATCAAGGATTTTAAATGTCTTATTCTTTGTCTTGTTTTCTGTAGTAGATAAGGATCAGGGTATCAGAATTTTCAGAATGGAGGCAGACATATTGTCACTGGTATGTGCAGTTGATACAAGTTTTACAGATTCGCAGGCAAGACTTATTTTTTGGGTATTTATTTACAATTGCTTGTGCTTGCTTTTATGGTCTGCTGTTTAAAATATTTTACATAAAGAGGAAAAACTACTTGGAATACATATACACTTTAGTGCTGCAATGTTTGTGCTCAATCTTGCAAAATGTGTTTAAAAGAAAATGAAGATGTAGAACGAGAACTATTGCTAACGTGGAAGTCTTGAAAATACATACAAAATAAGTGGAATGTTTCATTGAAAATTTCTAGTACTGATGATATTTAATATTTATTTGTATGGAAAAAGCTAAGCAGTTAATTGATTAAAAAAAATTAAATGATTAAGTTTTCTCATTGCTCTGAAGGAATGAAGTGGTATTACTGTATTTAATTTTATTTTCTGATGCGATTTGTTCATATAGTACAGTATAACAGGAAAGAGATTATAATAGAAGTGTCAGTACAGTAGGTATAAAGAATAGTAAATAATTTATAAATGAAGGATTATCAGTCATGAAATAAATAACATGAGCCAATTTTATCAGAGCATGGGGAGACTTGTGCTGGTGTGAAGTACAGTACTCATAACTGAAAATATAGATACTTTTCCATAATATTTAATGTGATTGTCTAATGCTTTGTGATTGTGAAGTGCGAGAGGTTCTTTGAAACACGGAAAAATGTTGGACAATATTACTTTGGATGTCTGATAGTCTGGTAGAAATGATTGTGAGTAAAGAGTGAAAAGTAGTAGAATGGTTGTGTATTGCTATAAGTTTTCATGGGAAAAGCAAGTGAATTGCCAGAAGCATCGCCCTTATATCATACTTTATCTCTCTCACTTTGTCAAGTAGATTGCTGTAAAATTTTGAACACCAGTGTAAGAAACATTTTAATTTTACATTTTACTTAACATTTTCCTTCCATGTGTAGTATAAGAGGATCTACATTATTTGTCTGTTTCTATTAAATAAATTAGTTCTTTAATTAGATTTTGCCCCTGCAGAATAGTATATGAAACATTTAGATTATCTCATTAAATGCCTTCTAGTTTTCATGCAGTTTGTAAGCCATTAGAAGGATGCAGTGTGTAAATTCTTAATTTTTCTGCTGGACCATTTGCTGTTATGATGTCTGGTTACTTAATATTTCACCAGTTACATTAGGTAGTTTCTTACAGTCATCTCCAGATACTGCAGTCACTTTCCATCTGTGTTTAGTAGTCACTTCCCATTTCTCCAGTAAGGTGGGCCATGCAGTCTCTTACATCATCCTGACTTCAGTACTGTTTCATGCACATACACATAGTGTACTTCTTTCAGGTGAAATCTTCAGAGGATACAAAGATACAAATAATTACTGTAGATTAAATCATATATGACTTCACCTTCTCATTATTGTATAGCATTCTAGAAAACTTATTCTTCATTTCAGGTAAAGCAATTGCCTTTCATAAACTTGTTTATACTTTCATTGATCTACTTGTAACATTCTTCATTTTCACTGTCTTCCCTTCAGGCTTACTGTAGTACAGTAATCATAGTGATTGGTAATTATTCAGTCATAAAAATGGACTTTTACATACATCTAGAATTAGTTCTTATGCTGGTATTTAAATTATTTTAATCACACATAAGCAACTTTTCTTTGGGAATGCATAATATATTACAGTTGTGGAAGCTGTTGTATCTGAAAGGGAAATCTATGTGGTGTATGTCCCTGGGTTATATAAGTTACAGGCCAAGTAAATTTTTCTTCTTGCAGTATAATTAGTGAAAAGTTCTGTGTAGGATATATTGGTTATGAATAGTAAAGACAGTTGGAATTGTATTTAATCAAATAAACAGAAGCCTGAATATGAAAATATAACATTGAATGAGAAGGAAAAGGCCACGAATGAGTTAATTAGGCTACTGTGAATGAGTCACTGTTTGGAGTGTAAATTTATTATCATGCTGTACTGGAGATGGGTAAATCAATTAGCTCCATGGTGCAGTGTGCTAAAGGATAGGATACTGTATGAGTGTGGGTAAATAGGTATCTGTGGCTGCTTTAAGGATAGGAAGCATAATTTAGATTTGTGTAGGTAGTATAAATAATACTTTCAGACACATACTAACAATGCATACACAACATTAGTGTAGGCAGAGAGCACAAGGTATATAAAAAGGGGGAGCCTAATGCTGAATCTTGTTTTAAACATGGCAAGATGCTTTAAGTGTACAGTAGGCTTTTAACTTTAATTATGGGTTTAGTATGGGAACAGTTCTAAATATAGTTGGAATGTAGTGAGGAATTAATAATTAATATTAAGAAAAAATCTTCAGTATTATTTTATACAAGGGAGGGACATGAAAAAATGCGTATATTTCACATCAGTCATTTCCTAAGCTTGTTGGTTTCAACTTTTCCAATACAGGACGAAAATACTCAAAAAGTGAAGGTCACAAAATTCTTAGCGCTCGACAAGTGCCTGCCGCGTCGAGACTTCCTTCAGGTGATAGATGTTCCAAGCACCCATCCATTAGAGCTAAGTTATGATGCAGAATGGCTGACAATTCTTCGTCTTACCAACCACCTTCTCTCTGTTGGTGCACAGAGTGTCTACATGCCTGGGCCAGGCGGTTCTGAGAGGTAAATTTGCAGTGGCATCTGGAGTGTCTTCGTTATGGCTTTGTTGTTTGTGGGCAAAGTGGTGTTGAGGTGTAATTGGTCGGTAAGGAGATCTGAGACTTCGTGCCTGACTGTTCCCATCGAATACTGAGCTGCTCATTGTTTTGTTAATGTTTAGAGGTTTAGTGTGTTGAAACCTGCAGTATGTACTTTCTCTGATCAAGGAGGCTTTTACATCTTATTCATCGTTTTGTTATTGTGTGAACTGCACATGGAACTGTTTTAATGAATCTTTTCATCTGATTTGGTAAGTCACCCATGTTAACCTTGAATGTAAAACTTCCATTATTACATGGCTGAAAATGGTATAGTAATTGTTTAGGGATGTTTTGGGAGGGGTATAAAATAGTAGTAATTGTAGGGTATATAACAGGAATGGATAGTAATCATAGATATTATGAATAACTGATGAGTAGATTAACACTTTTCCCTCTTATTTAAACAGCTAGCTAATTTAGTGCCAATAAATAATAATGGAAGAAAGCACATGATCTGTGACCTTGGACTTAAAGTTGTCTTTACTTCTAAGGATAACTGGCCACTATTCTCTACTGCAGCATTTGGGCACAAAATATGTACACGTACAGCCTAATGACATGCCTAATTCAATTTACTCCCCATATGTTATATGTACTTAAAAAATTGAAAATGTCCATGCTTTCCTTGAAGAAAATGTGCTTCTGAAGTTTTCATTCAAGGTTAGGTTAGGTTTTGTTTTGTAATTGTCCACTGTCAATTTTAACATATGATGGTAGTAAAATGGTGTAATTAGGCCCTTTAATAACTTTTCAACGAATTTTAAAGTACAGTATGTATAAATAAGTCAAGTTAGTTTGGAAGAAGTTTTGAAATTGTAGGCAAGAGCGATATCACAGTTCCAAAATGTTCAGATTTTGGGCTTAATATGCATTTCTCAATAGCATGATTATAATATATTTACTGTAGTCATAATATTGTACAGTACAAGTATTTAAAAATCCAAAATTTACCTACATCTTGAGAGAGAACTGAAACTCATTTTCTCGGGAAAATTAAAGTATTATTTATATGTTGATCTGCAGTTGCAATTAGACATGTGGCAAGCAGTTGAAAGTAGGGTTATTTGTCATTGAGCTGTACACAAGATGTGGATGTTTCATGCCTATATTTGCAGTGGTTATGTTGATATCCAATTTTGGAAAGTATATTATACAAAAATATTAAATCTAAATCAGACTTATAGTACAGTATACAGTATTTCTAAAACAACCTCTCGGATTGGAATGAAAGTTATTTTGTAAGAGAACACTATAACACTAAAGCAGATGTGGGGTAGGGCTCAGATGCTAAAATAAGTGCTGGAACAACACAAAGTCTTTAAAAGGAAAAAGTAATAACTGGTGTGGTTATATCAACAGACTGTGCAAATAAGACATTTAATAATTAATAATTTTTGCCACAAGTGATGCCTTTAGTCATAATACATCTAGAATAAGTACTATATAGAATACAAGGAGTCAGATGAAAAATGGAAAAATAAAGTACAGCAATATAAAAATTGAGGCTGGAGGCAGTAGCTTTAAAATTAGATGTGACCAATACAGTACAGCATATGAGTTTCATGTAATTTTAAACCTGTCTCCAGCCTTATTTTGTATACAGTGGACCCCCGGTGTTCGTGATTTATTCGTTCCAGAATGCTGTTCAAGTGCCATTACCAAACGATCCCATAAGGAATAATGTAAATTAGACTAGTCCTTTTAGACCCCCAAATATACACTTACAAAAGCACTTACAAAAATACACTTACATAATTGTTCGAGTTTGGAGCAACACGAAAACCGGGGGTCCACTGTATTACCTCACTTTTTTCATTGTTTACCTGCTGCTTACTCTATCAGTCTATTAGGACTGAAGAAATTACTCTTGGCAAAACATTTTCTTATTAAATGTCTTTTCTGCAAAAGGAAGAGAGAGGTTCTCGCTGGATATCTCAGACTAGTCAGGTTGTAAGGGTTTTGTTGGCCTGCAGTCTTGGCCAGAAGGTCTGATTTGTAGTTTACAGGAAAGCCTTGCTGGAGGCAGGTTGGGAGGGTAGAACAAATATCTCAAATCTGATTGCTAGAATGTTACAGGTAAGATTTAAGAGTACAAGAATTAATTTCCAGTCTGTATGAAAAATCCATAAAGAAGGTGTTCCAACCATAATTACATTTTCCTTATTTTATTTTTCTATGTATTGCATTTTCACGACAAAGCTTTTTAATTCTTTTTATAGTTTCATTGACTAATCTGTAAGTGAATTGGAATGGTTGAGAACATTTTTTTTGTGGGTAATGACGGTTAGATATTTAGGTAAGGATACAAGTTTTTTTAAATCTACTTGCCTCCGTCACTTATGCTCTAGTGGTTATTAATATGTGCAGCCAGTTTATGGTAGAACATTCCACTAGACACAACTAACAGATGGTGGTGTTTGCTGGAGGTTAACAATGCTAGGTCTTTTAAGATACTTCGTCTTGAAGTGTAGGTAATTACAACAATCAGCAGTATAGGGGGATTTATATAGTATATAGTGGACCCCCGGAAATCGAACATTCTTCGTTCCAGAATGCTGTTCAAGTGCTGTTACCGAACGAATTTATGCCCATAAGGAATAATGTAAATTAGATTAGTCCATTTCAGACCCCCAAAAATACACTTACAATAATAAACTTACATAATAGGTCGAGTTGGGAGGCGTTTGAAACTCGGGGGTCCACTGTACAGTGGGACCTCGGCTTATGAACTTAATCCGTCCGATATGCTGAGTCAATTTTACTCATTTAAATTTATTGAAAAGCCATTAATCCATTCCGGCTCTCAGGAGGCACGACAAAATACTTCAATATTTTGCTAATATCAACTCTACGGCTTATTTATCTATCACAATTGATCTAATATGACATAATAAACAATATAAATAACATAGAAACCTGATATACACTCTAGAATGAATAAAATATGTCAGTACATATGTGGCTAGTGAATCTCTGAAGCTCATTAAATGTCATAAAACGTTAATATAGACATTTTGCTTAATCCATCTGTGATATTTTTTCAAAATTATACAATAAACACGCTACATAACATATAAACATGAGTGAACTAAAACCATACATGTCCGGCTGGTAACAACAACAAATGGTTTATTTACAAAACTCGTGAACCTACTACACACTCATGTACTCATTCTCTCGTTTATTCATTTAACCTTGTTTACTCACCTCTCACCCTACATTAAGACTACAAAGATTTTAAGGTAAGTAATGAGTGTACTGTATATGCATTTTATCGCTCTAGGGCACTAAATGCCTAGTATATAATGTGTGGGTGGGTTGGCCAGATGGGGGTTGCATACCTACCACACTTTGATACCTACCTACCTTACTATTCACCTTGCACCCTATATTAAGACCATTAAGACTACAAATATTTTAACCCTTTCAGGGTTATTGACGTACTAGTACGGCTTACGCCCTGGGGTTATTGACGTACTAGTACGCCTAAATTCTAGCGCCCTCAAATCAAGCAGAAACAGGCTGTTAGGCCAAGATGTGATAGAATGGGTCTGTGCAGTCAGTGTGCGCAGTATAAAAAAATTCCTGCGCCACACAGTGCATAATGAGGAAAAAAAAACTGACCGTATTTTTGGTTTAAAACAGCGACTTTGCAGTCTATTTTCGTATGGTATTTATTGATGTATTCTCGTTTTCTTGGTTTCATTTGATAGAATGGAAGATATATTACAGAAATAGAGATGATTTTGATTAGTTTGACAATGACAAGTACCTTGAAATTGAGCTCAAATTAGCGAAAATGTTCGATTTTTGACGATGTTCAAGAGTAAACAAATCACAACATGCGTCCAATACACATCAACTGGCAAGTCTAATATTCATGCACAAGTGCTCTGATATTGTTTATACCATTTTTACAATGATGCAATTGTATACATAACAGTAAATCTTCTATTTTTTTGTGAGAATAAAAATTCAAAATGATAAGCAAAAGTAATGTAAGAGGGGCCTGGAAACGTGACTAATGAACAGAGAAGATGTTATTTTAGTGCCAGGAATGTCTGCCTTGTTTATTCTGGACCCTATTTTGAAATTGGCATCGTTTGAAATTTGTGTGAAATTGGCCAAATTGCCATTTTCTGACCACTATTTTGGGTAGTTGTAATTGGTAAATAGGTTTCTTGTACTCAATCGATAGAAGAAATGGAGTTCTAGCGAAATAGCTATAATTTTAGTAGACTGAAACATTGGAATTTGCCGAAAATAGGGCTCAAAGTGGGCGAAATCGCCGATGCATAAATGTGATCCATACCGATAACTTCGCGAAAGTATAATTCCGTTAGTTTTCGATCAAATTTCATAATTTTTGTGGCGTTATGATCAGAAAAAGATTCTCTATCATTTCATAAGAATTTTTTTTTTTTAAATTCTTGGACCCTGAGAACGAGTTTCGGAGACCCCCCTTGGACCCTGAAAGGGTTAAGGTAAGTAATAAGTTTAAACTATCATTATTATATTATTATTATTAATATTAGTATGTACGTATTATTATAATATTATTAATAATTTAGGGAACTGGAGCACAGATCCAATTCTTTAGATCAAGAGCTCCCTCACCAAGGAACCTCCCTTAAGGGGGAAGGACGCATCCTGAAATTTTGTTCGTATCCAGAAGCAAAAAATTGACCGAACGACAGTTCATATCCTGAAAAGTTCACATGGTGGGGCGTTCGTAAGCCGAGGTTCCACTATACAGTGGACCCCCGAGTAACGAAAAAACTTTATCCCAGAAGCCTGCTCAAGTGCCATTACCGAACAAATTTACTCCCTTAAGGAATAATGTCACGTAGGTTAGTCTATTTCAGACCCCCAAAAATACACTTCCACAAGCACTTACAATATTATACTTACATAATTGTATGATTTCCAGGGTGTTCGTTACTCGGGGGTCCACTGTACATTTAAATATTATTAAATAGTTAATTGCAATTCTTCTGTTACTCTTTTTTAGGTAAACGCTCTCTGAAATATTTTTAATTTAACATATTTTCATTTAACAAAATGTTCTAGAAACCAATGTTATAATAACCTTTGACTTATTCTTGTTAGGAATAGTATGTAAGTTGTTAAGTGGGAATGTAATACTCAGCATTTATTGACATTACATGGAGTAATTTGTATGCAGGCTATGAATCTCATTCAGACATTGCTGGGCGTATTTTGCTAAAGTTAGGTGGCATAGTATTAATTTCTTGGCATAGTTTACTGGTGTAGAAAGTATCAAGGGGGTTATACACTGAATATCTTTAATTCTGCAATACTCTTCTATCCTTTCTGGGCAAGTATCTCCTAACCCCATAAAATTGGGAATAGAGATAATGAGTTGTCGTTCGGTATTTCTGAAGAGGCTTTGTTAAAGTAGTCGCCTGCATAAGAGCTTGTTGCAATCTCTCGTAAGTAAGTAACGTGTCATGGATTGTTTAATTTGTTGTTAAAGCTTACATTGGGGAAGACTTCAGCATTTGAAGTTCAGCTGTGTACTCAAAGTTGATAATATAGCCTGAGAACAGTGGCTTCTCTTGAAAATGCAGCAGGAAAATGGTTGATATTCTTGTTTAGTTTGGAAGGATCTGGAAAACTACAGTATGGTAAATAAATGTCGTGGGTATAACATTTTTTTTAAACTTAATGTAGTATATAAAATGAATACTGGAATACAACAGGTGTTTTGTTTTGCAGGTACCAGTTCACTCCTACAAAGGAAGAAATTCAAGAGACTATTCAGATGATGAATGGAAATCTGGTCATTCCTAAAAAATTTACTTCTACAGCAGAAACGTATAATAAAAATAAGGGAAAACCAAGAATGGATTTGGTTCATATGCCTCAGCCTTGTTTGAACCCTCAAACCACTGTTTTCTGTGACAGGCTTGGCTTAGATGATCCATTGGCTTTGCTTTTAGGTGGTAAAAGAAAGGCCTTGATGTCTCCAAAAATAAATTCACCAAACACAAGACTAAATGACTCGGAGTTGAACATTACTCTGGAAACGTCCAAACTATCTCATAGTCCAGATGAGGTAAATATTCTGTTACCATGTTAAAGGATTTTTTTTATAACCTCTACTTTGGCAATATCTAATCAAATTTTCTAGATTTACTGAAGGGGGATTTTTGAAGCAGCAGTATTTACATTGAGAATTAATGGGTTTCTTCATTCTCTTGACAATTACTATACAGTGGTCCCTCGACTATCGGTCTTAATCCGTTCCAGGAGCTAGACCTTAACTCAAAAACTTCGAAACTCGAAACCTTATTTCCCATAAGAAATAATGTAAATACAATTAATCCGTTCCACCCAAAAATATTCACAAAAAATACATTTAATTATAGTTCTACATACACAAAACAACATTATTAACACATACGTGTAATTATAAATACTACTACTACATAATAAATAATAAATAACAGAATAATAAATAACATTTACTTACCTTTATTGAAGAGAGTTGCTGGTATCTGGAAGATACGGAGGAGGATAGGGGGAGGGTATTAGTGTTTGGAAGGGAAATCTCCCTCCAAAAGGACTTCAGGTAACAAGTCCTTATCTGGGGTTACTTCCCTTCTTTTTCTTTTAATGCCACTAGGACCAGCTTGAGAGTCACTAGACCACTTCCTAGAAAAATAACTGTCCAGAGTCCTCTGTTTCTGGCGACTCTTGGGCTGGATGAGAAGAGTGGTGTTAGGAGGCAAGAACTTCACTGTGATGAAACTGAACTCATCAGACAAATAGTCTTCCAAGTTGTGAGGATGAGCAGGAGCATTGTCCAGTGCCAGGAGGCACTTGAGTCCCAATTTCTTTTCAAGGAAGTATTTCTTCACACTAGGGCCAAACACTCCAGTGAACCATTCCACGAAAAAGTCCTTAGTGACCCATGCCTTGGTGTTAGCCTTCCAATGCACACACAAATTATTCCTGTTAACATTGTGTTTCTTGAAGGCTCTGGTATTTTCTGCATGATACACCAGTAAAGGCTTCACTTTAAAATCACCACTGGCATTAGCACACAACATCAGAGTTAGCCTGTCTTTCCTAGGCTTGTGTCCTGGCAGTGCCTTTTTCTCCTGAGTAATGAAGGTCCTGTTTGGCTTTTTCTTCCAAAACAGGCCTGTTTCATCACAATTAACCCTTTGGGGGTCGGTGCCGTACTAGTACGTTTTACGAGCAGGGGTTGGTGCCGTACTAGTACACCCAAATTCTAGCGGCCTCAATTTAAGCAGAAAACGTCTGGTAGGCATACATATGAAAGAATGGGTCTGTGTGGTCAGTGTGCGCAGTATAAAAAAAATCCTGCAGTACACACTGCATAATGAGAGAAAAAAAACTGACCGTTTTTTTCGATTAAAACAGCGACTTTGCAGTCGATTTTCGTATGGTATTTATTGATGTATTCTCGTTTTCTTGGTCTCATTTGATAGAATGGAAGATATATTACAGAAATAGAGATGATTTTGATTGGTATGACAAGTACAGTGGTACCCCGACTTACGATGGTCCCCAAACTCACCCTTTTATGTAAGTTTATTTTTTTAAATGCTTTTGTAAGTGTAATTTTGGGGGTCTAAAAGGACTAGTCTATTTTACATCATTCCTTATGGGGATAAATTCGTTTGGTAATGGCACTTGAACAGCATTCTGGAATGAAAAAATATCGTAAGTCGGGGTACCACTGTACCTTGAAATTGAGCTTAAAGTAGCGAAAATGTTCGATTTTTGACGATGTTCAAGAGTAAACAAATCACACCATGCCTCCAATACACATCAACTGGCGAGTCTTATATTCATGCACAAGTGCTCTGATATTATTTATACCATTTTTACAATGATGCAGTTGTATACATAACAGTAAATCTTCTATTTTTTGTGAGAATAAAAATTCAAAATGAAAAGCAAAAGTAATGGAACAGGGGCCTGGAGACGTGACTAATGAACAGAGAACATGTTATTTTAGTGCCAGGAATGTCTGCCTTGTTTACTCTGGACCCTATTTTGAAATTGGCATCGTTTGAAATTTGTGTGAAATTAGAAAATTGCCATATTCTGACCACTATTTTGGGTAGATGAAATTGGTAAATAGGCGGTTTCTTGTGCTCAATCGATAGAAGAAATGGAGTTCTAGCGAAATAGCTATAATTTTAGGAGACTGAAACATTGGAATTTGTCAAAAATAGAGCTCAAAGTGGGCAAAATCGCCGATGCGTAAGTGTCATGGCTACCGCTAACTTCGCGAAAGCATAATTCCGTTAGTTTTCGATCAAATTTCATAATTTTGGTGGTGTTATGATTGGAAAAAGATTCTCTATCATTTCATAAGAAAAAAATAATTTTTTTTTTCCAAAAAATTTTCGACCCCAGGAACACTTTCCTGAGAAGGCCTGTCGACCCCCAAAGGGTTAAACACTTGTTGGGGTTCAAATTTTTCAGTGTCTACGAACCCCTGGAATTCCTGCACAAATTTTTCAGCTGCACGTTTGTCTGAGCTGGCTGCCTCACCATGCCTCACAACACTGTGTATGCCACTACGTTTCTTAAACCTCTCAAACCAGCCTTTGCTGGCTTTAAAATCACTTGCCTCAGCACTGGTTGCAGGCATTGTCTTGACAAGATCTGCGTGCAACTGCCTTGCCTTTTCACAAATTATCGCCATGGAAATACTATCACCCGCTATCATTTTTTCATTGATCCACACCCCCAACAACTTCTCAACCTCATCCACTGTTTTCGATCTATTTTTCGTTAACATATCAACCCCTTTTGCAACATTAGCTTCCTTGATTTCTTTTTTCTTTGCCAGGATAGAGGTGATAGTAGATTGTTTTTTTCCGTACATCCTGGCAAGCTCACTCACACGTAGGCCACTCTCATATTTTTCTACTATCTCCTTCTTCACTTCGATGGTGTTCCTCACTTTCTTTACCACAGGGGTGCCACTAGAAAGCTTCTTTGGACCCATGGTGACTTATTTCACAGTGACAATCACTAAACTAGCAATAAACAGAGTAAATTTATTGTGAAATGTTTGAAAGAGTGCGCTAAGTAAGGGTTTCTCAATGGTAAACAATGCTAGACTGGCGTCCTGCGCAGTGAGGCGGGCAGGTGGACAGGTCTGGTACGGACCGATACATGAGGGAATAACCGATACACGAGGGAAACATAGACCGAAAAAAGCAACCAAAACACGAAATCACCGATATACGGAAACACCAAAACACGAGGGGTCACTGTATTTTTTGTCTTCCATTGTCTTCTCAGCATATCTGTACAGGTATCCCTCAACATTCACGTTTTCCACTTTCACGGGCTTCACACATTCGCGAATTCCCGGCCGCCAAATTCCCAGCCGCCAAATTCCCACCCACCAAATCATATTTAAGTTTCCCGCCACCCGAGTGTCCCTACTACCTTCCTTCCGACCAGGCAGCCAGCCAGCCCGCCCACCACTCACTCACTGAGTGTTTTCTTCGTTCATTATTTGTTATTAAACTACAGTATAACATGTATGTAGTACTATATAATACAATATTTTACTATGTTTTCATGCGTTTTATGATTGTTCATGGTTCAATAGGTTAAGGAAGCAGTAAGTAATGAATGTACTAAATAAAGGTTATCTATCTATTACATTTATTCCAAATTGATATCAGAAACATGATAAATACCCTAGAACTGTAATAAACATGCTGAAATGAATAATATATGCCATATTATATGAGGGGTAAGAGAGAGGCAGACGCCACCATAAAGATGTTTACATCAGGGTAAACATGCCTAAATCACTCTTGATATAAGAACAAATGCAAAAATAGCATTTATTATTTTTAGAATAATAATTATAATAATTGATCTGGAACACTTTAAATGTCATCAGTATTTGGTAGCTGACATTTAGAGCACTCCACAGCAATTATTATTATTTATTATTATTATTAATATTAATATTATTATTTCCTTACAATATATTGTAGGGAAATAATAATAATAATAATAATAATAATAATTAATAATAATTGCTGTGGAGTGCTCTAAATGTCAGCTACCAAATACTGATAACATTTAAAGTGCTTCAGATCAATTATTATAAATTATTATTATTCTAAAAACAATAAATGCTATTTTTGCATTTGTTCTTATGACAAGTGATTTAGGCATGTTTACCCTGATGTAAACATCTCATATGGTGGCAGTCTGCCTGCTCTCTTACCCCTCATATAATATGGCATATATTATTCATTTCAGCATCTTTATTACAGTTCTAGGGTATTTATCATGTTTCTGATATCAATTTGGAATAAATGTAATAGATAGATAACCTTTATTACTAATATTAGTGTAATTAAATAACATTTTATTAGCGCTAAGGCTAACATCCAACACCTATGACGACTCACCAAACACTGACTTCCTGCTAGCCTCTCCTCCCTACAATAGCTCCTCCCACTTCGTAACAATGTTAGATGGTGAATTTAATGTATTTTTCTGTAAGCTTAACTCGTTGTATGTGTATTTTACTTTTTTATTGTTTTCTGTAATATATGAGTTATGCAATGTGGCAAATGTTGCAAGTGTATGGAATAGGTAGTAAGTTACTGAAGGCTGTAAAGAGTTTTTATGAGGATAGTGAGGCTCAGGTTAGGGTGTGTAGGAGAGAGGGAGATTACTTCCCGGTAAAAGTAGGTCTTAGACAGGGTTGTGTAATGTCACCATGGTTGTTTAATATATTTATAGATGGGGTTGTAAAAGAAGTAAATGCTAGGGTGTTGGGGAGAGGGGTGGGATTAAATTATGGAGAATTAAATGCAAAATGGGAGTTGACACAGTTACTTTTTGCTGATGATACTGTGCTTATGGGAGATTCTAAAGAAAAGTTGCAAAGGTTAGTGGACGAGTTTGGGAGAGTGTGTAAAGGTAGAAAGTTAAAAGTGAACATAGATAAGAGTAAGGTGATGAGGGTATCAAACGATTTAAATAAAGAAAAATTGGATATCACATTGGAGAGAGGGATTATGGAAGAAGTAAATGTTTTCAGATATTTGGGAGTTGATGTGTCAGCAGATGGGTTTATGAAGGATGAGGTTAACCATAGAATTGATGAAGGAAAAAAGGTGAGTGGTGCATTGAGGTATCTGTGGAGACAAAAACGTTATCCATGGAGGCAAAGAAGGGAATGTACGAAAGTATAGTGGTACCAACACTCTTATATGGGTGTGAAGCATGGGTTGCAAATGCTGCAGCGAGGAGGAGGCTGGAGGCAGTGGAGATGTCCTGTCTAAGGGCAATGTGTGTGTAAATATTATGCAGAAAATTCGGAATGTGGAAATTAGGAGAAGGTGTGGAGTTACTAAAAGTATTTGTCAGAGGGCTGAAGAGGGGTTGTTGAGGTGGTTTGGTCATTTAGAGAGAATGGATCAAAGTAGAATGACTTGGAGAGCGTATAAATCTGTAGGGAAGGAAGGCGGGGTAGGGGTCGTCCTAGAAAAGGTTGGAGGGAAGGGGTAAAGGAGGTTTTGTGGGCGAGGGCTTGGACTTCCAGCAAGCATGTGTGAGCGTGTTAGATAGGAGTGAATGGAGACGAATGGTTTTGGGACATGACGATCTGTTGGAGTGTGAGCAGGGTAACATTGTGTGAAGGGATTCAGGGAAACCAGTTAATTGATTTAGTTGGACTTGAGTCCTGGAAATGGGAAGTACAATGCCTGCACTTTAAAGGAGGGGTCTGAGATAGTGACAGCTGGGAGGGACTTTTCTCAGCTGTAGTATCTGAGCTCCTCTGCAAAGACAGTGATTATGTATGAGTGTGGTGAAAGTGTTGAATGATGATGAAAGTTTTTTCTTTTTGGGGATTTTCTTTCTTTTTGGGTCACCCTGCCTCGGTGGGAGACGGCCGACTTGTTGAAAAAAAAAAAAAAAAAAATGAGTTATGCAAATTAAAATAAAGTTATGAAGTTGGAGTTTCATTTTTTCTAATGTATACATATTTAATTCAACATTTGGTATCATTACAAAGTGGGCGGAGCTACAGCAGAGGGAGAAGAAGCAGTGTGTCAGTAACTTGATTCCCCATGACACTTCACAACACTATAAAATACGTATTGTATAATTATACTATTACAGGCTTCCCTCCACAGCTAGCTCATGTCAAAATATCATGTATATAGTACATTATTTTACGATGTTTATGTGTGTTTTATGATTGTTCATGGTTCAGTAGGTTAAGGAAGCAGTATTGTATTATATTTCCCTACAATATACATATTGGGGCACCAAACATTCGCGATTTTTCAACATTCACGAGGCTCTTGATCCCCTAACCCTCGCGAATGTTGAGGGATACCTGTATGTATCTCATCTCTCTCCTTGCTTCTTGCTTAGCAGTGGTTCACTTTGATCACATTCACAGGTGGAGCTAAGTGATGACGAGAATGCAGATATTGTGATGGAGTTGAGACTAAGTCCTGACTTGCCTCCTGATGCCGAGGGATCTGTTGAATTTGTTTTAAGCCCCATCAGAAGAGATGACTCGGCTGGTTCACAAAGTCCTGGGGTACAGCCTCTTTCTAGTTCACCAAGGTAGGTGCATTTCTATATAAAAAAAATACTGAATGATACATACAATAATCCTAGGTAGTAGGTTGGTAGACAGCAACCGCCCAGGGAGGTACTACCATCCTGCCAAGTGAGTGTAAAACGAAAGCCTGTAATTGTTTTACATGATGGTAGGATTGCTGGTGTCTTTTTTCTGTCTCATAAACATGCAAGATTTCAGGTACAGTGTCTTGTTACTTCTACTTACACTTAGGTCACACTACACATTCATGTACAAGCATATATATACACACCCCTCTGGGTTTTCTTCTATTTTCTTACTAGTTCTTGTTCTTATTTCCTCTTATCTCCATGGGGAAGTGGAACAGAATTCTTCCTCCGTAAGCCATGCATGTCGTGAAAGGCGACTAAAATGCCGGGAGCAAGGGGCTAGTAACCCCTTCTCCTGTATATATTACTAAATGTAAAATGAGAAACTTTCATTTTTCCTTTTGGGCCACCCCGCTTCGGTGGGAAACGGCTGACATGTTGAAAGAAGTAGGTTGGTAGACAGCAACTGTCCAGGGAGGTACTACCATCCTGCCAAGTGAGTGTAAAACGAAAGCCTGTAATTGTTTTACATGATTGTAGGATTGGTGGTGTCTTTTTTCTGTCTCATAAACATGCAAGATTTCAGGTATATCTTGTTTCTTCTACTTACACTTAGGTCACACTACACATTCATGTACAAGCATATATATACAGTGGTCCCTCGGTTTTCGGTCATCTCCAAACTCGAACATTTATGTAAGTGTATTTTCGTAAGTGCTTTTGCAAGTGTATTTTTGGGGGTCTGAAATAGACTAACCTACGTGACATTATTTCTTAAGGAAGTAAATTCGTTCGGTAATGGCACTTGAGCAGCATTCTGGAAAGAATTTTCGGCAAAAACCGAGGGTCCACTGTACACACTCCTCTGGGTTTTCTTATATTTTCCTACTAGTTCTTATTCTTATTTCCTCTTATCTCCATGGGGAAGTGGAACAGAAGTCTTCCTCCGTAAGCCATGCGTGTCGTAAGAGTCGACTAAAATGCCGGGAGCAAGGGGCTAGTAACCCTTTCTCCTGTATACATTACTAAAGTTAAAAAGAGAAACTTTTGTTTTTCTTTTTGGGCCACCCTGCGTCGGTAGGATATGGCCGATTTGTTGAAAGAAGAAGACATACAATAATGACTTGGATAAGGTTATCATTTTACTTAAATTCTTTTTGTTGAACTAAGTGTTAGTATGTTATGATTTGTTCCTTTAGATTTGGATTAATTAGGAGAATTTTTGCAACATGCTAGCCACATTTGTATACTACATAATCCATAGATCCATTTTTCTAGCCATTAATAATATATTCTAGCATGAGTGTTAGGATATTGGGTAAATCCTTTACATCACACTGCATAGGGTATAGACATTCTGATTTGTGTTCATCTTGCATAAAGATTAGAATAACTAGCCTGATAGTGTCAAAACACAGACAAAGATAAGCGTTTGTACAGCGCTCCCAACAATTTCGTGTTATGAGGCGCTAGAATTTACGCGTACAAGTACGTGACCGACCCTCAAAGGGTTAATATTATGAATTTCAAATCATAATATTAAAATACAGTGAACCCTCGCTATTCGAACACTCCAAACTTGCCCTTTTATGTAAGTTTATTATTGTAAGTGCTTTCATAAGTGTATTTTTAGGGGTCTGAAATGGACTAATCTAATTTACATCATTCCCTATGGGAATAAATTCGTTTGGTAACAGCACTTGAACAGCATTCTGGAATGGAGAATGTTTGAATAGCGAGGGTCCACTGCACTCATAACACGATTATATGCATGGAAGTAGTATACAGGTGGGGTCTGCTTATACAGCAAGTTAGGCTCCAGGCTACTGCAGTAAAGTGAAACATAGCCCTTTTTTTTTTTCTTCTTTTTCTTTTTCATATGCATATAAAAGCCTGATAACATGTTTACATTATCATGTATTAAGTGAGCAATGGAGCTAGGCCTAAAAAATGCATATACAGTACACACTTTTTTTTTTTCAACAAGTCGGCTGTCTCCCACCGAGGCAGGGTGACCCACATTTCTTACCTTAAAATATTTTCATCCTTAGCTTATACGTAGTGAATAGTGAATACAGCCTCTTCTAATTTAGCGACATACTTGTTTACCGACGCCTTGGACTTACGACGGGCTCTCTGGAGTTTACCTGGAGAGAGTTCCAGGGGTCAACGCCCCTGCGGCCCGGTCTGTGACCAGGCCTCATGTTGGATCAGAGCCTGATCAACCAGGCTGTTACTGCTGGCCGCACGCAGTCCAACGTACGAACCACAGCCTGGCTGGTCAGGCACCGACTTTAGGTGCCTGTCCAGTGCCTGCTTGAAGACAGCCAGGCATCTATTGGTAATCCCCCTTATGTATGCTGGGAGGCAGTTGAACAGTCTTGGACCCCTGACACTTATTGTGTTGTCTCTCAACGTGCTAGTGGCACCCCTGCTTTTCATTGGGGCAATGTTACATCGTCTGCCGAGTCTTTTGGTTTCGTAGGGAGTGACACTCGTGTGCAAGTTTGGTACTAATCCCTCTAGGATTTTCCAAGTGTATATAATAATGTATCTCTCCCGCCTGCATTCCAGGGAGTACAGGTTTAGGAACTTCAAGCGTTCCCAGTAATTGAGGTGGTTTATTGCAGTTATGTGTGCCGTGAAGGTTCTCTGTACATTTTCTAGGTCAGCAATTTCACCTGCCTTGAAAGGTGCAGTTAGTGTGCAGCAATATTCCAGCCTAGATAGAACAAGCGACCTGAAAAGTGTCAACATAGGCTTGCCATCCCTGGTTTTGAAGGTTCTCATTATCCATTCTGTCATTTTTCTGGCAGATGCGATTGCTACAGTGTTATGGTCCTTGAAGGTGAGATCCTCTGTCATGATCACTCCCAGGTCTTTGACGTTAGTTTTTCGCTCTATTGTGTGGTTGGAATTTGTTTTATACTCCGATGAGATTTTAATTTCCTCACGTTTTCCATATCGGAGTAATTGAAACTTCTCATCATTGAACTTCATATTGTTTTCTGCAGCCCATTTAAAGATTTGGTTGATGTCTGCTTGGAGGCTTTCAGTGTCTTCAATGGTGGACACTGTCATGCAGATTCGGGTGTCATCTGCAAAGGAAGACACGGCACTGTGGCTGATATCCCTGTCTATGTCCGATAAGAGGATGAGGAGCAGGATGGGAGCGAGTACTGTGCCTTGTGGAACAGAGCTTTTCACCGTAGCCGCCTCAGACTTTACTCTGTTGACTACTACTCTTTGTGTTCTACTTGTTAGGAAATTATAGATCCATCTACCAACTTTTCCTGTTATTCCTTTATCACGCATTTTGTGTGCTATCACACCATGGTCACACTTATCAAAGGCTTTTGCAAAGTCTGTGTATATAACATCTGCATTCTGTTTGTCTTCTAGAGCATCCAGGACCTTGTCGTAGTGGTCCAGTAGTTGGGACAGACAGGAGCGACCTGCTCAACCCATGCTGCCCTGGGTTGTGTAATTGATGGTTGTCTAGATGAGTGGCAATCTTGCTTCTTAGAACCCTTTCAAAGATTTTTATGATATGGGACATTAGCGCTATTGGTCTGTAGTTCTTTGCTATTGCTTTACTGCCGCCTTTGTGGAGTGGGGCTATGTCTGTTGTTTTTAGTAACTGCGGGACGACCCCAGTGTCCATGCTCCCTCTCCATAGGATGTTAAAAGCACGTGATAGGGGCTTCTTGCAGTTCTTGATGAACACTGAGTTCCATGAGTCAGGGCCTGGAGCGGAGTGCATGGGCATGTCATTTATGGCCTTTTCAAAGTCATGTGGCGTCAGGGTAATGTCAGATAGGCTTGCGTCTACCAGGTTCTGTGGCTTTCTTATAAAAAAATAATTTAGGTCTTCAACTTTCAGTCTGGTTAGCTACTCGCTAAAAACTGAGTCATACTGGGACTTTAGTAACTCACTCATTTCCTTGCTGTCATCTGTGTAGGACCCATCTCGTTTTAGTAGGGGCCCAATACTGGATGTTGTTCTCGACTTTGATTTGGCATAAGAAAAGAAATACTTTGGGTTTCTTTCAATTTCATTTATGGCTTTTAGTTCTTCCTGCGTTTCTTGATTCCTGTAAGATTCCTTTAGTTTTAATTCGATGTTTGCTATTTCTCTGACCAGTGCCTCCCTACGTATTTCAGATATATTGGCCTCTTGTAGCCGCTCTGTTATTCTTTGCCTTCGCCTGTATAGGGAGCGCCTCTCTCTTTCTAGTTTACATCTTCTCCTCCTTTTCCTTAAGGGAATTTGCCTTGAGCAAACCTCAAGTGCCACAGAGTTAATTTGTTCTAGACATAGGTTAGGATCCGTGATGCTTAGGCTATCTTCCCAGTTTATATCATTTAGGACTTGGTTTACTTGGTCCCACCTTATGTTTTTGTTATTGAAGTTGAATTTGGAGAAGGCTCCCTCGCGACTCATCACATTTTGTCGATCTGGGGCCCCCCTCATACATGTCTGGACCTCTATTATGTTGTGATCTGAGTATATCGTTTTTGATATGATGACATTTTGTATCAGATCATCATTGTTAGTGAAGATGAGGTCCAGCGTATTCTCCAATCTTGTAGGCTCTATTATTTGTTGGTTTAAGGTGAATTTGGTGCAGAGATTTAAAAGCTCGTGTGTGTGCGAGTTTTCATCTGAGCTGCCTCCTGGTGTTATCTCTGCTACCACATTATTTGCAATATTCTTCCATTTTAGGTGCCTTAGGTTGAAGTCCCCCAGGAGCAAGATGTTGGGGGCAGGAGCTGGCCAGTATTTTTACCTAAATAATGCACAGTGAACCCCCTAAAATCGGCCATAATCCGTTCCAGGAGTTAGGTCTAAAACCAAACTGGCCGATTTCTGAGCCATTATTTCCATAAGAAATAATGTAAATACAGTGGACCCCCGAGTTTTGATCACCTCAAAACTCGAACAATTATGTAAGTGTATTTTTGGGGGTCTGAAATGGACTAACCTACTTTACATTATTCCTTATGGGAACAAATTCCTTTGGTATCGGCACTTGAACAGCCTTCTGGAACGAATTATGGCCAAAACTCGGGGGGGTCCACTGTACAATTAATCCGTTCCAGACACCCAAAAATATTCACAACAAATACATTTTTGAAGATTAACTATAGTTTTACATACACAAAACACATAATAAACTGACATAAAAAATAACATTTACTTACTTTTATTGAAGAGACTTGCTGGCATCTGGAAGATAGGGAGGAAGCACTCATTGTTTGGAAGGGAAATGACCCTCCAAAATGACTTCAGGTAACAAGTCCCTCTCTGAGGTTACTTACCTTCTTTGTCTTTTAATGCCATTAGGACCAGCTTGAGAGTCACTAGACTCCTGTTGCACAAAATAACTGTCAAGAGTGCTCTGTTTCTGGCACCTCTTTAACATGTTCCTGAAGTGCAATATGGCTCTGTCACTGAACTTGTTGCAGAGATGGCTTTTGCAGCATTAGCTTCCTTGATTTCTTTTCTCTTTGCCAGGATAGAGGTGATAGTAGATTTGTTTTTGTTGTACATCCTGGCAAGCTCTTCCACACGTATGCCACTCTCATATTTTTCTACTATCTCCTTCTTCAGTTCGATGGTGTTCCTCACTTTCTTTACCACAGGGGTGCCACTAGGAAGCTTCTTTGGACCCATGGTGACTTATTTCACAGTGACAATCACTTAACCACCAATAAACACAATAAATTTATTGTGAAATGTTTGAATGAGCGCACTGGGTAATGTTCACTCAAAGGTAAACAATGCTAGACTGGCTCACGATGCCTGTGCGGCGAGGCGCGCAAGTGCAAGTGTGGGGCAGGCGGACAGGTCTGGTACGCAGGCCGATAATCGGGGAAAAATTGGGCCGAAAAAAGTGATCGAAAATCGAGCCGGCCGATAATCAGACCAATCGATTTGCAGGGGTCCACTGTATATTAGAGCTGATTTCCTCAATTCTGTTTATTACAATATACAGTACACTGCTGTATAAACATTTAAAAATATACCAGAAATGTTATTAAAACAATATCAAAGATGGTTGACACAAATCCACTACCATTATAGTATGCTCCTTGTTTAGCGACGAATTCGTTTACCGATGGGGTCTTATGTCCCTATCTCCGTTGTTAAGTGAGGAGAGGCTGTATATTTATTGTAGGAAGTCTGAATAAATGAAGAATGGGTATAATTGAAAACCAATGCATTAGCGAAATGCTGTAAAGTGGGGCTCACCTGTATATCTAATGTACAAATTAAAATCATTGTAGATTTCTCTGTTATATGAATTTTTTTTTTTTCAACAAGTCGGCCGTCTCCCACCGAGGCAGGGTGACCCAAAAAGAAAATACTTTCATCATCATTCAACACTTTCACCTCACTCATACATAATCAGTCTTTGCAAAGGTGCTCAGATACGACAGCTGAGAATAAGTCCCTCCCAACTGTCGCTATCCCAGACCCTCCCTTTAAAATGCAGGCATTGTACTTCCCATTTCCAGGACTCAAGTCCAACTAAATCAATTAACTGGTTTCCCTGAATCCCTTCACAAAATATTACCCTGCTCACACTCCAACAGCTCGTCAGGTCCCAAAAATCATTCGTCTCCATTCACTCCTATCTAACACGCTCACACATGCTGGAAGTTCAAGCCCCTCGCCCACAAAACCTCCTTTACCCCTCTCCTTCCAACCTTTTCGAGGACGACCCCTACCCTGCCTTCCTTTCCCTACAGATTTATATGCTCTACAAGTCATTCTACTTTGATCCATTCTCTCTAAATAACCAAACCACCTCAACAACCCCTCTTCAGCCCTCTGACAAATACTTTTAGTAACTCCACACCTCCTAATTTCCACACTCCGAATTTTCTGCATAATATTTACACCACACATTGCCCTTAGACAGGACATCTCCACTGCCTCCAGCCTCCCTCGCTGCAGCATTTGCAACCCATGCTTCACACCCATATAAGAGTGTTGGTACCACTATACTTTCGTACATTCCTTCTTTTCCTTCATCAATTCTATGGTTAACCTCATCCTTCATAAACCCATCCGCTGACAAGTCAACTCCCAAATATCTGAAAACATTCACTTCTTCCATAATCCCTCTCTCCAATGTGATATCCAATTTTTTTTTATTTAAATCGTTTGATACCCTCATCACCTTACTCTTATCTATGTTCACTTTCAACTTTCTACCTTTACACACCCTCCTAAACTCGTCCACTAACCTTTGCAACTTTTCTTTAGAATCTCCCATAAGCACAGTATCATCAGCAAAAAGTAACTGTGTCAACTCCCATTTTGCATTTAATTCCCCATAATTTAATCCCACCCCTCTCCCCAACACCCTATCATTTAATTCTTTTACAACCCCATCTATAAATATATTAAACAACCATGGTGACATTACACATCCCTGTCTAAGACCTACTTTTACCGGGAAGTAATCTCCCCTCTCTCCTACACACCCTAACCTGAGCCTCACTATCCTCATAAAAACTCTTTACAGCCTTCAGCAACTTACTACCTATTCCATACACTTGCAACATTTGCCACATTGCTCCCCTATCCACTCTATCATATGCCTTTTCTAAATCCATAAATGCAATGAAAACTTCCCTACCTTTATCTAAATACTGTTCACATATATGCTTCAATGTAAACACTTGATCTACACATCCCCAATTTACATGTGTGTGTACAGAAAGGATGTTGTGTGCTTAAGTATATCAATAATGATCACATACACTTTAGTAATAAGGTTTATTTGTGTTTTTCTAATAATTTAAATGTATTAACATAAACTTGTTCTTTTTTTCATTTAGACATACGGGTGTGTTGGGTGGACATCGGCGTGGAATTGTTCTGTCCAGTCCAAAAGGGGAGAGTCAGTCTTCGCCCAATCCTTTCACCTGCGATACTTCCTCTGCTTCCTCGTCTCTCAGTGAAAGTGAATCTAGTCCACACAGAAGCCCACAGACAAAGCGAACAAATGAAGAGGAAAAGGAATCATCAAAGAAAGAATTTGTTTCATTAAGTTCAGAGACTTGTAAAGGAATGAAGAAATTTAAAAGAAGAAATCAAGCAGTGTACTCATCCACAGAAGAAGATGTATAATTAAATATAAAATTATGTTCAGGTATGTGTGAATTGGGTGCAAGTTTAAGACTGCAGATATTTTATAATTCCTGATAGAGAGTGAGCATGCATTTTTTTTTTTTAAGTTAAAAGCATGTGATTGAATGGTCCATTTATTTTTAATGGAATTATGAGATTGTTATTTTATATATGAAAGAAAAATAACGGAAGAGTTACAGTCCAGAGCTGTACAGCTGAATGGTGCAAATTTTGTAAAATCTGTGTAAAGCATATGTGGTTATAGTTGACAATGAATGAATAATGTAGTACTGTAGTTGTTGTGGACAATGTAAGGGTGCACAGGATTGTGTATTTTGGTACAAATTATGTAAAAACTTTATATTAACTTTAATACTTGTAAAATTTTCTCTTGAAGCGATAAGACTACATTGTACAAAATTTTTATTGTACTTTATTACATCTTTGAACTCAGTGTTTGATAACTACATATGTTGAATTATTATTTTTGAGCAGCTTTGTTTAAAATTGGCAATAGCATTGTTCTCATTGAAATTTATACTGTTTCAGCTTGACAATTCTATTATTTTATATTTGTTTTCATTGGAATGTTTGTATGTCTCATATGTTAATATTTAAACCTTTGAATGCTCTTCATTGTTTACCGTGGTCTTATATTGCAGCTCATTATCATGTGGACATTAGTTCTTAAACTGGTCTTTTTGTTGAGACTTATGGAATCTTAAGACTTTGTTATAGAAACTAAAGTATATACCTGATCATGCAAAAGCACTTTACATCTTGCTCTTTGATCTCTGGCCACAGTGTTAATGCTAAGTAGAAAATTCTAGTGTTTTTTTTTTATGTTCTAGATCATCTAGATCGATTTTTGTGTTGGAAAGCGTCATCTTATATAGTTTCTATATAGGATGCAGTGTTATTTTTAAAGAATGACTAATTGTCCTGTGTTTTAAAACATTAATATTATAATGTTTTGTGATTATGTTGCTATAATTATGTTCAAAAGAAAATCTCTTTTCATTACAGCCATGTACAGAATGTAATTATTATGGAGAAATCTATATTAAAGAACTTTTTTTGTTGAAGTCTTTTAATATCAAAATATTTGTTGAGCATCCTTTTATGATCAAATGCAAAGTATGTACACATGTCCATGTACAGCACATCCTAAGCAACAACTGTAATTCCGACTATAAACAAATGTCACAGAATTTTTTGCCATTTCTTTATAACAGCAACTTTGGTTGTTAGGTTAGTTATTGTCTAGCATTCAAAATAAATCTATTATAACCTACATGAGAGCCAAAAAAAAAGACGAGAGCATGGAAGATGGGGACTGACCAAGTCTAGTTAATGGTCCAAGTTGGATCAAAATGTCTCCCGTGTGCGGGTTACCTGTGTAATCTTTCATTTGTTGGTAGGATTATAACTGGTTAATACTAATTGCTAGACAGTCTAAAGTCACTTTTATCAGGTGTCCTGTGGTGCTTTGTTGGCTTTCGTGTGGCTATCTCCAACAGTGATCGATACGCTATCCAACAGTTGGCCTGGTCTGGGACTGGGCTGTGGGTGGCACAGACCCTCAGAACACACTTCAGGTAGAGAAGGGTGTGTAAAGGAAGTTGAAAGTGAACATAGGAAAGAGGAAGATGATGAGGGTGACAAATGAGTTAGGTAATGGAAGATTGGATATCAGATTGAAAGGAGAGAGTATGGTTAGTGGACGAGTTTGGGAGGGTGTGTAAAGGTAGAAAGTTGAAAGTGAACATAGATAAGAGTAAGGTGATGAGGGTATCAAACAATTTAAATAAAGAAAAATTGGATATCACATTGGAGAGAGGGATTATGGAAGAAGTAAATGTTTTCAGATATTTGGGAGTTGACGTGACAGTGGATGGGTTTATGAAGGATGAGGTTAACCATAGAATTGATGAAGGAAAAAAGGTTAGTGGTGCGTTGAGGTATCTGTGGAGACAAAAAACGTTATCCATGGAGGCAAAGAAGGGAATGTACGAAAGTATAGTGGTACCAACACTTATATGGGTGTGAGCTGTATAACCCCTGTGGTTTAGCGCTTCTATTTGATTATAATAATAATATGGGTGTAAAGCATGGGTTGCAAATGCTGCAGTGAGGAGGCGGCTGGAGGCAGTGGAGATGTCCTGTCTAAGGGCAATGTATGGTGTAAATATGCAGAAAAATTTGGAGTGTGGAAATTAGGAGAAGGTGTGGAGTTACTAAAAGTATTTGTCAGGGCTGAAGAGGGGTTGTTGAGGTGGTTTGGTCATTTAGAGAGAATGGATCAAAGTAGAATGACTTTTGAGACCATATAAATCTGTAGGGGAAGGAAGGTGGGGTAGGGGTCGTCCTCGAAAAGGTTGGAGGGAGGGGGTAAAGGAGACTTTGTGGGCGAGGGGCTTGGACTTCCAGCAAGCATGTGTGAGCATATTAGATAGGAGTGAATGGAGACAAATGGTTTTTGGGACCTGACGAGCTGTTGGAGTGTGAGCAGGGTAACATTTTGTGAAGGGATTCAGGGAAACCAGTTAATTGATTTAGTTGGACTTGAGTCCTGGAAATGGGAAGTACAATGCCTGCAGTTTAAAGGAAGAGTCTGGGATAGTGACAGCTGGGAGGGACTTATTCTCAGCTGTCGTATCTGAGCGCCTCTGCAAAGACAGTGATTATGTATGAGTGTGGTGAAAGTGTTGAATGATGATGAAAGTATTTTCTTTTTGGGGATTTTCTTTCTTTTTGGATCACCCTGCCTCGGTGGGAGACGGCCGACTTGCTGAAAAAAAAAATGGGAGTGGACTTGGCGGTGGATGGGTATATGAAAGACAAGGTAAACCATAGAATTGATGAGGGGAAAAAAGGTGGGTGGTACATTAAGGAATCTGTGGAGACAGAACATTATCCTTGGAGGTAAAAAGGGGAATGTATAAGAGTAGTAGTGCAAAAATGTGTGACCCTTGCAGGCTTAGTGCTTAGTTACAATAATAATAATAATAATAATAATACTTTATTGAGACATGGTACAGTGATACATGTTTGGGTAGACAAGATACATAGGTATTGATGAGATGTACATGCCAAAAGCCCCTAATATGCTGTGCATTGTGGTACCAACACATGGGTGTGAAGCTTGGGTTGTGAATGTTGCAGTGATTGGATGCAGTGGAGATGTCTTGTCTGAGGGCAGAGAATTTGTATTTTGGAGATTAGGCGGCTACTAAAAATATAATCCAGAGGATTGAGCAGGGGTTGTTGAGGTGGTTTGGATATTTAGAGAGGATGGAGCAAAATAAGGTGACTTTGAGGATGTATAAATCTGTAGTGGAGGGAAGGCAGGGTAGGGGTTGCCCTAGGAAAGGATGGAGGGAGGGGGTAAAGGAGGTTTTGTGTGCAAGGGGCTTGGACACTCAGCAGGCATGTGAGAGTATATTAGATAAGAGTGGAGACAAATGTTTTTTGGGACCTGACAAGCTGTTGGAGTGTGAACAAGGTAACAATTTGTAAAACTGGTTAGCCGGACTTGAGTCCTGGAAGTGGAAAGTGCAATGCCTGCACTAAAGGAGGGGTGGGGATATTTGCAGTTTGGAGGGACATTAAGACTATGTAGTATCGGCACGCCTCTGTCAAAACAATGATAATGTGAACGATGGTGAAAGCGTTTCTTTTTTCGGGTCACCCTACATAGGTGGAAGATGGCCAGTAAAAAAAAAAAAAGCACGCACCGCGCACGCACACACACACACACGTATATAAAACACGCACACTTACATAAAGCACTCATGTATGACAGGTACATTCGGGAAGTAAAGCCTGCAAAAAACAGGTATGTGAGGTGCCGTGTGGTTGTATCAGCGAGAGCAGTATGTGTGTGTGCGCTGTGGTGGTGACGTGTTGTTGCTGTGACCACCTACCCTGCCAGCCTCCATCCTAGGCATCACATTAACCAAAAAGACCAGTGCTAAATATTAACACTTAGTATGTAGTGAGTAAACAGCAGAAGTAGTGAGATTCTGCTGAATAATCGTGTGCATCAAGCACTGAGGAGAAAGTCGTGTCAAAAGACGAATGTATTATGTGCGGAAGAGAAATTTTGCTGTTCAGCTGTTTTAAGTTTATTCACCAAGTGAGGAGAAACTTATGTATACATAAATTAATGCATGAATCAAGCACAGAGAAAGAATATACAAAATGTGCGTATAGTGGTTGTGAACACTTGTAATATGTGTCGAGGATATGGGAGAAAAGTGTTATGATGTTTATCTCAGTTAGTGGTAAGTATGTCAACAAGACATTCCATGAGCTGACTGGTCGTTGCAGCATTTTAGCGCTGGAAGTGGACATATTCTTCCTTGGATCAAACCACCTTACGGGCTTAGCGCTTGTTTAATGATTATAATAATAATGGATCAAACCTAGTCGTCTCCCATTCCCCGTATGACCCTTAAGGATTTAGCATTTTTCGCCTAATTATAATCAATATTGTACACGTATAGATAAACTGCAGCTTTCTTTTATGGTGATATTGGCGGGTCATGACCCAGGTCATGAAGAAACAAATGAACTACATTCACTCGTACAGCGCTGTATGACCCTGGTGCTGGTGGGTTTAGCGCCGCCTTAGGAATATAATAATCAACAGTAAACACGTGAGTGAACTAACAAGGCGCTGAGCTGCCTCCACACTTCTGTCATCTGAAAAAACAAACATAGGTCTACAAGATTGAAAAATGAAAAGGATATTATCAATCGACATGTGACAGTGATTGATATTAGTAATTGACATGCCATAGTGATTGATGTTAGTAATCATGCCAGTGATTGATGTTAGTAATCATGTGACAGTGATTGATGTTAGTAATCATGCCACAGTGATTGATGTTAGTAATCATGTCACAGTGATTGATGTTAGTAATCATGTCACAGTGATTGATGTTAGTAATCATGCCACAGTGATTGATGTTAGTAATCATGTCACAGTGATTGATGTTAGTAATCATGTCACAGTGATTGATGTTAGTAATCATGTCACAGTGATTGATGTTAGTAATCATGTCACAGTGATTGATGTTAGTAATCATGCCACAGTGATTGATGTTAGTAATCATGCCACAGTGATTGATGTTAGTAATCATGCCACAGTGATTGATGTTAGTAATCATGCCACAGTGATTGATGCTAGTAATCATGTCATAGTGATTGATGTTAGTAATCATGTCACAGTGATTGATCTTAGTAATCATGTCACAGTGATTGATCTTAGTAATCATGTCACAGTGATTGATCTTAGTAATCATGTCACATTGATTGATGTTAGTAATCATGTCACAGTGATTGATGTTAGTAATCATGCCACAGTGATTGATGTTAGTAATCATGTCACAGTGATTGATGTTAGTAATCATGTCACAGTGATTGATGTTAGTAATCATGTCACAGTGATTGATGTTAGTAATCATGTCACAGTGATTGATGTTAGTAATCATGTCACAGTGATTGATGTTAGTAATCATGTCGCAGTGATTGATGTTAGTAATCATGTCGCAGTGATTGATGTTAGTAATCATGTCACAGTGATTGATGTTAGTAATCATGCCACAGTGATTGATGTTAGTAATCATGTCACAGTGATTGATGTTAGTAATCATGTCGCAGTGATTGATGTTAGTAATCATGCCACAGTGATTGATGTTAGTAATCTTGTCACAGTGATTGATGTTAGTAATCATGCCACAGTGATTGATGTTAGTAATCATGTCACAGTGATTGATGTTAGTAATCATGTCACAGTGATTGATGTTAGTAATCATGTCACAGTGATTGATGTTAGTAATCATGTCACAGTGATTGATGTTAGTAATCATGCCACAGTGATTGATGTTAGTAATCATGCCACAGTGATTGATGTTGCAATCATGTCACAGTGATTGATTTGTAATCATTCACAGTGATTGATGTTAGTAATCATGCCACAGTGATTGATGTTAGTAATCATGCCACAGTGATTGATGTTAGTAATCATGTCACAGTGATTGATGTTAGTAATCATGCCACAGTGATTGATGTTAGTAATCATGCCACAGTGATTGATGTTAGTAATCATGCCACAGTGATTGATGTTAGTAATCATGTCACAGTGATTGACGTTATTTACCTAAAGTTAAAAAAAAGTATTGTGATAATATTTATATTTAATGAGTATTTTTCGATTGATATAACTGAAGAACTATATAATTTGTTTTATCGATTTATATTAAAAAATACTTTGGGAAGAATTATTTATGGTAATTAGCATATGTTAAAGAGAGTCTGGATTATAACATATGAACTCTTCTCCATTTATAATTTTCCCTCCATTAGTTCTTATCAACAGTGGTTCATTAAACCTAACACTGGAGAAGTACTTACTAATATCCCGAGTATCTTAAAGTTCGTGATTACGTCTTTTCTTGCCCCTAATTCCATCTTTAGTCTTCTCGTGGTTCATTACCTCTAGAATCCGTATGGTTCCAAAACGATTGAGTTTCTCAAGCTTGTGCACAATATAGTCGACTAGATAAGAGCTCTACACAATGTTGCTACATAATGCTTGGACTGACCTATATGGTGGTATATTATCACGAACTAATTATTGTTCAGATTCCTCAAATTCTTTCTTAAAAATCTTCTCCAGGACAACACTACTGTACCAGCTGCCTCCGTATTTGACTGAAGAAGCCTACTGTGTAGGCTAAACGTTTCAAAAATATACCTAACCGTTGCACATCTGTCTTAATCAATAACATAATATTTATGCTAGTGAAACTGGCTTGTAATTCACTATCCCATCCCCTACTTAAACACTTATCACCTTTTTTATTTTCCAGTTTTCTGGAAGCTGTCTCGTCTCCAGCGACTAGAGACTCATTGCAGACTTAACTAAGGGATTACCGGTGTTTTTTCTTTCCTGTCATTCATTCTTCCCCCTGGATAATACACGATAGTCCTTAATCTAGACAGAGAGAACCTGAGCGTGGATTTACAAGTTCTCAGCAATCTCTTTCCCATGTAAATATGTCAAATATCACTGATTTTGGTATGTCTAATTCCTATAGTGGCTGTCCACTTCCTTCGTCATGTTGGTTACTAGTTTGTTGGTTACTAGTTTACTGTCGTTCTAGCCTGACTGTTTCTAGGCGGTTTTTCCCCATTTTGCTATGACGAGGATCCTTAAGTTCTTCACATACATATTTCTTTATCGCTGATCCTAAGTGCTACTCATTCTTTTTTTTTCAATCATATCAGGTTTTTAATATAACATTAAAACGTATTTAATGTTATTAAAAAGCATTTAATGACATTGATAAGCATTTAATACTATTAAAAATATATAATGCTATTAAAAAGCTTTAATGCCATTAAAAAGCATTTAATGCTATTAAAAGACATTTAATACTATTAAAAAGCATTTAATGCTATTACGAAGCCTTTAATGCTATGTCATTTTGAAACTGTCTCTCAACCTCCCTACATACTTTCTTGGTTTCTTCATTTTAATTCCCCGCGTTCACTGGTTTCTCCTGACTATGGACATGAGTTGACACACGAGAATGTATAGGTCAGTGTATGTACCTGAGAAGCTGGTAAACACGTGTCCACTAGTCTGACCCCGTCAACGGTCAGCCTCACCGACGGATGGAATTAAATGAGAGAGAGAGAGAGAGAGAGAGAGAGAGAGAGAGAGAGAGAGAGAGAGAGAGAGAGAGAGAGAGAGAGAGAGAGAGAGAGAGAGAGAGATGGGGATCGAGATGTAGAATGGGGTAGGAAGGAGGAAGGGACGGAGAGATGGAATAATAATAATAATAATAATAATAATAATAATATCTTTATTTATACAAGTACATGTACAAGGAATACAAGCCTAGCTGACATCAATGACATACTACTATATAGAAAGCCTTTGTTATGCAGAGCATTTCGGGCAAGGAGTGTGGAGGGAGAGGAAGGGTTGAGGGAAGTAAAGAGGGAGGGAGGCAGGAAGGAGAAAGTATAAGCTAACAAAAGGGCGAACGACGCTGGGTCAAAATTTCAGGGACTGTTGAGTCCAAGGCTGAGATTCCTGTCTAGCAGCACCAGGTTACTCCTCACCGTACCTCCCAGGCGTCTACACGACCCACTTCTCTCTACCAATACTAACCAGTGGGTCGAACTGCAAGTTTTTTTTAGGTACAGGTCCACATAAGTAATTATCATACATAGTAACGCATGTGTAAATTACCCAGGATAACCCATTAAAGTCAGACAGAGTGACTTATTTCCATCGGGGTCCTTATATTTCCAGTCCACAGGATGGATATGGGGTGCACAATAAACTAGCCACTTCGGTGGCAAAATCTAAAAAAAATCTAATCTTTCAGTACCACCCAGATAACCTACACGCCCCAGTTCTCTCTCTCCCAGTACCACCCAGATGATCTACACGCCCCAGTTCTCTCTCTCAGTATCACCCAGATAATCTACACACCCCAGTTCTCTCCCAGTACCACCCAGATGACCACGCCCCAGTTCTCTCTCCCTGTACCACCCAGATGATCAACACACCCCAGTTCTCTTCCAGTATCACCCAGATGACCTACACACCCCAGTTCTCTCCTAGTACCACATAGATGACCTACACGCCCTAGTTCTCTCTCCCAGTACCACCCAGATGATCTACACACCCCAGTTCTCTCCCAATACCACCCAGATGACCTACACGCCCCAGTTCTCTCTCCGAGTACCACCCAAATGACCTACACGCCCCAGTTCTCCCAGTACCACCCAGATGACCTACACGCCCCAGTTCTCTCTGCCAGTACCTAAAGCTGGATAAATTACCGCCCAGGATGCAGCCTGGTTGACCAGGCTAGCAACACACAAGCCTGGGCCGGGTTCAGGGAGTAGAAAAACTCTCGGAACTCATCAAAGGTATATCACAAGTATATCAAAGCTAACAACAACACTGATATAAAAAGAAGCAATGTATTGTGTTTCTCCACTGATGGCGACGCGTACAAGGACACTTAATGGGTATAAGTCACTTTGATTTTTTGGGGGGTTATCCTAGGTAGTTTACACTACGTAGGATAATTGTACTATGTTTACCTGTGCCTAAATAAACTTACAAGTGAAAGACTAAGTCTTGTTTACATCCACGTGGAAACTGTACTAATAACTTTAGTACACATCCATCCGTACCATGTGTCGTAACTTAGTACACATCCATCCATACCATGTGTCGTAACTTAGTACACATCCATCCATACCATGTGTCGTAACTTAGTACACATCCATCCATACCATGTGTCGTAACTTTAGTACACATCTATCCATACCATGTGTCGTAACTTAGTACACATCCATCCATACCATGTGTCGTAACTTTAGTACACATCCATCCATACCATGTGTCGTAACTTAGTACACATCCATCCATATCATGTGTCGTAACTTAGTACACATCCATCCATACCATGTGTCGTAACTATTAAAATTGGTTTCTAGTCTCAACCCAACAATCTTTGTGAATACCTCAACATATTCACTTTACTCTCTTTAATAATTCGTATTCAAAATATCATGGAAGAAATCAAGATGTGTTAAAGGTGAAATATGTGTGTAGACTGACACATGGAGCACCATGGGCTTTACTGACAAGGAGCACCATGTGTCTTACTGACACATAGAGCACCATGGGTCTTGCTAACACTTGTTGATAATACCTGTCATCCTTCACACATCTCTGGAACACTTCTTAAAGAAGTTATTAATCTATGGCTCCAAAATTAATGTCTCATTATTTGATCTAGAATTATTTTTTCTCACTGAGTTTATCAGATGCTGAATTTGTGTTAACTGATGAATAACTATCAGATAATGTGTTATATCCGGCTTAAATGTGTGACATTAATAATAATAACTTTATTTCTACACGTATATGTACAAGGTATACAGGCCTAGCTGACACCAATGACATACTACTATATAGAAAAAACTTATGCAGAGCATTTCGGGCAAATTAGGTCAGTTTTGTCCCCCAGGATGCGACCCACATCAGTCGACTAACATCCAGGTATCTATTTTACTGAGGTCCGGGGACTGACCCCCCGGAACCTCAGTGTGTGAGCCGAGTGCGCTAGCAATCAAGCTACGTGATGTTAGTAAACTTGCACTGATCTTCGTATTTCAAAAGTCTTGTAGGAAAGTGTAAAGTCAGGGGCTTCGTTACTATGTTTTTAACTCCTTGTATAGTCTATCCGGCTGCCTTTTATTGATCTTTATTTTACTTAATGCTCTAAGTTCATTGTTATATGTAGGATGGTTTTCACTAATAGTAAATACTGGTGTTGTTACGTATGACGCAACGCTAATACAGTAAGTAATGATGCAGAGTTTGTTGTAAATCTTGGTCGTATCTGCTTCACTATTAGATCAAATTTTTATTTCTGATTAATGTACATAACATTAGCTCCATTGTTGATTGTTTTGCCTTAAAAACCCCACTCAAAATTAACGTTCAGCAAGACGAGTAACCTTCAATGTTCTTCAGTGTAGCATAATGTATCTTCATCAAGTCGACCAGTTATCGCTTTCTTTTCGCGACGCGTCAACATTTTTTTTTTCATGAGGCTCCTTTCTTATTTTCGGTGTTCCATCATTTATATTTGTTGTGACGTCGACTTGCAGTGCTGTACCTGGCAGCCATATTGAGTTGCTTCCCTCTGTGGATGTGGAGACGTGTTTCTTGCTGGTCTCTCTCCACCGCTCACTTTAAATATTTAGTATTTGCTGACGCTAAACTCTAGTGGAAACATTCTTGACCTTTCCTTTAGCTTGTCTACCGTTGTCCTCTGTTTCCTCCGCAGTCGTTTAGTGTCCCTCCCGAACACTCACCTGTAGCAGTCAGTCATCCCTGACGTATTATTTGCAGTACACACACATCAGGAGTAACATGGGTCCTAAGAGAGTGCCTTGAAAAACTCCACTAGATACACATGTCCCATCTTTCAGATGTATTTATATATGTGCAATTTATGTTAGGGTGTGGGAGACTGGCTTTTTAACCTTCTTGTTTAGTAGTGTGGTGAGAGGAGGCCAACACCCGAGCCCCAGGTGAGCTGCTGCTGCTACTGTTGCCCGCGCTGCTACTGCTGCTGCCCGCGCTACTGCTGCTGCTGCCCGCGCTACTGCTGCTGTTGCCAGCGCTGCTACTGCTGCTGCCCGCGCTACTGCTGCTGTCTGTTGCCCGCGCTACTGCTACTGTTGCCCGCGCTGCTGCTACTGTTGCCCGCGCTACTGCTGCTGTTGCCCGCGCTACTGCTACTGTTGCCCGCGCTACTGCTGCTGCTACTGTTGCCCGCGCTACTGCTCTGTTGCCCGCGCTGCTACTGCTGCTGCCCGCGCTACTGCTGCTGCTACTGTTGCCCGCGCTACTGCTGGGTGTCTGTTGCCAGCGCTACTGCTGCTGCTACTGTTGCCCGCGCTACTGCTGCTGTTGCCCGCGCTCTGCTGCTGCTACTGTTGCCCGCGCTACTGCTGCTGTTGCCCGCGCTGCTACTGCTGCTGCCCGCGCTACTGCTGCTCCGCGCTACTGTCTGCCGCGACTGCTGCTGCTACTGTTGCCCGCGCTACTGCTACTGTTGCCCGCGCTGCTACTGCTGCTGCCCGCGCTACTGCTGCTGCTACTGTTGCCCGCGCTACTGCTACTGTTGCCCGCGCTGCTGCTACTGTTGCCCGCGCTACTGCTGCTGTTGCCCGCGCTGCTACTGCTTGCTGCCCGCGCTACTGTTGCTGCCTACTGCATTGCCCGCGCTGCTGCTAGCTGTTGCCCGCGCTGCTACTGTTGCTGCTGCCCGCGCTACTGTCTGCTGTTGCCCGCGCTGCTACTGCCCGCGCTACTGCTGCTGCTACTGTTGCCCGCGCTACTGCTACTGTTGCCCGCGCTGCTGCTACTGTTGCCCGCGCTACTGCTGCTGTTGCCCGCGCTGCTACTGCTGCTGCCCGCGCTACTGCTGCTGCTACTGTTGCCCGCGCTACTGCTACTGTTGCCCGCGCTGCTGCTACTGTTGCCCGCGCTACTGCTGCTGTTCCCCGCGCTGCTACTGCTGCTGCCCGCGCTACTGCTGCTGCTACTGTTGCCCGCGCTGCTGCTACTGTTGCCCGCGCTGCTACTGCTGCTGCCCGCGCTACTGCTGCTGTTGCCCGCGCTGCACTGCTGCTGCCCGCGCTACTGCTGCTGCTACTGTTGCCCGCGCTACTGCTACTGTTGCCCGCGCTGCTGCTACTGTTGCCCGCGCTACTGCTGCTGTTCCCCGCGCTGCTACTGCTGCTGCCCGCGCTACTGCTGCTGCTACTGTTGCCCGCGCTACTGCTACTGTTGCCCGCGCTACTGCTACTGTTGCCCGCGCTACTGCTGCTGTTCCCCGCGCTGCTACTGCTGCTGCCCGCGCTACTGCTACTGTTGCCCGCGCTACTGCTACTGTTGCCCGCGCTACTGCTACTGTTGCCCGCGCTACTGCTACTGTTGCCCGCGCTGCTGCTACTGTTGCCCGCGCTACTGCTACTGCTGCTACTGGTGACGATGGTGAAGATAGTGATAGTGTTAATTATTGTACTCTATCTCTCTCTCTCTTCATACGTTTCCATTCTTGTTTTCCTTACTTCTTGGTGTTGCGCTTGATTAACTTACACAATATCAATGATGGGTTAGATAATGTAGCAAACAGTCTACGAAGGGGATAGGAATAAAGGAAAGAGCACACGACACAGGTAAGAGAAGACGATATTAGTCCACATCGGACCTTAACAACAACAGTAAGACACTTGTGCAACAGTTGGCTACCTTTATTGTTAACTGAAACGTTTCGTTTACAGGTTTCTGAAGAAGCCTGCCGTGTAGGCGAAACGTTTCAGACAAAAATAAATATACGCAACTGTTGCACAAGTGTCGGTATTTTATGCCATTTTCACGAGGCAACAATAACGACACCGCCTGCTGCTGCTGCTGCTGTTAATAATAATAATATCAATAATAATGGTAAGATATAAACATTAACAACAATAAGCTTCCTTGGTGGTGTATTTCCTCTGAGTTGGTCAAACATCTTTTATGTGTCATCAAGACAAACTTCCTCTATTATTCTCCTGCCACTTGCTTATTTGTCCTCAAACTTTTACCCTGCCTGCTTCCGCAAGGGTTCCACCAGTACACACAGGGGTCTCCACTCCACCAGTACACACAGGGGTCTCCACTCCACCAGTACACACAGGGGTCTCCACTCCACCAGTACACAGGGATGTCCACTCCACCAGTACACACAGGGATCTCCACTCCACCAGTACACACAGGGATCTCCACTCCACCAGTACACACAGGGATGTCCACTCCACCAGTACACACAGGGATCTCCACTCCACCAGTACACACAGGGATGGCCACTCCACCAGTACACACAGGGATGGCCACTCCACCAGTACACACAGGGATGGCCACTCCACCAGTACACACAGGTATTTCCACTTCAGTACACACAGGGATGGCCACTCCACCAGTACACACAGGGATCTCCATCCACCAGTACACACAGGGATTTCCACTCAGTACACACAGGGATGGCCACTCCACCAGTACACACAGGGATCTCCACTTCCACCAGTACACACAGGGATCTCCACTCCACCAGTACACACAGGGATCTCCACTCCACCAGTACACACAGGGATCTCCACTCCACCAGTACACACAGGGATCTCCACTCCACCAGTACACACAGGGATCTCCACTCCACCAGTACACACTGGGATCTCCACTCCACCAGTACACACAGGGATCTCCACTCCACCAGTACACACAGGGATCTCCACTCCACCAGTACACACAGGGATCTCCACTCCACCAGTACACACAGGGATCTCCACTCCACCAGTACACACAGGGATCTCCACTCCACCAGTACACACAGGGTCTCCACTCCACCAGTACACAGGGATTCCACTCACCAGTACACACATGGGTCTCCACTCCACCAGTACACACAGGGGTCTCCACTCCACCAGTACACACAGGGGTCTCCACTCCACCAGTACACACAGGGATGTCCACTCCACCAGTACACACAGGGATCTCCACTCCACCAGTACACACAGGGATGTCCACTCCACCAGTACACACAGGGATGTCCACTCCACCAGTACACACAGGGATCTCCACTCCACCAGTACACACAGGGATGTCCACTCCACCAGTACACACAGGGATCTCCACTCCACCAGTACACACAGGGATGTCCACTCCACCAGTACACACAGGGATCTCCACTCCACCAGTACACACAGGGATTCCACTCCACCAGTACACACAGGGATTCCACTCCACCAGTACACACAGGGATCTCCACTCCACCAGTACACACAGGGATGTCCACCAGTACACAGGGATCTCCACTCCACCAGTACACACAGGGATTCCACTCCACCAGTACACACAGGGATCTCCACTCCACCAGTACACACAGGGATCTCCACTCCACCAGTACACACAGGGATTCACTCCACCAGTACACACAGGGATCACTCCACCAGTAACACAGGACTCCCTCACCAGACACAGGGATTCTCCCTACTCCCCACCAGTACACACAGGGATCTCCACTCCACCAGTACACACAGGGATGTCCACTCCACCAGTACACACAGGGATGTCCACTCCACCAGTACACACAGGGATGTCCACTTCACCAGTACACACAGGGATCTCCACTCCACCAATACACAGGGATCTCCACTCCACCAGTACACACAGAGGGCACTCGGGGATCTCCAGTACACACAGAGGGCACACGGGGATCTCCAGTACACAGGCTCTCCTAAGCATTAAGAAGTCGTCTTTCCTGGTGTCATCTTGCAACCTTGACTCCAGTGCTAGTGGCAAATAGAGGTAAGAGAAATTCCGGTGTTTTTTTTGGTACACTTCCTCAACGTAGGCATCCTTGCCGTGAGTATTGGTACCTTACCCTTCGTCACAGCCTACACATCTGCCCAGCAACCTTCAGAGCCCTGAATTTACCTGTCAGTCGGGAAGTTGAACCTCCTGACCGTGAGTGTGTGTATGTATCTCAGTGTCAAGTGTGAGTCAATGTGAAGAGTCAAAGAGTACGCGTGTTAGGGACGGCTATATTGTGAATGATGACTTACACACATGTGCAACATCTGGTAATCTTTATTCTGCATATAAGTGGTATTCAGTACCAACAAGATGAAGAATAAGACAGTTGTGCAACATCTGGGTATCTTTACTTGTAGACGTTTCGCCCTCCAGTGGCCTTATCAATACATATTTCTAAAATTCTCATATTATATCCATGTAAGTATTGTTAAATCCACTTGATGGCGAAACGTCTACAAGTACAGATACCCAGATATTGTCTTCATATCGTCAGTATTATATACCACTGATATATGACGCACATGGAGGCCACGAATCTTACTGGTTCATTCAGATCTCAAACCATAACAAATGACCTCCTCGGGATGCGACCAACACTCGACCAGTTACCTATTTACTGCTAGGTGAACTGTGGCAGCAGGTGTAACGAGACATGTCTTACCCCTGCCTAGACTGAGAGAAACATCTCACTTCATTCCTGACTAGTCATGAGTAGCTGAGGCCGGGAAAATTTCATGGTGCTTATTGGATACAAGGAGAGTGAAAGTGGAAGAATTTTGAAGCGGCGGCCATCAGGGTGGAATTATTATACCAGTTGTTGACGACACTGTTGATAACACTGATGATGTTTCACTGATGATAACACTGATGATGTTTCACTGATGATGTTTCACTGATGATAACACTGATGATGATAACAACACTGATGATGTTTCACTGGTGATAACACTGATGATGTTTCACTGATGATGTTTCACTGATGATAACACTGATGATGTTTCACTGTTGATAACACTGATGTTTCACTGGTGATAACACTGATGATGTTTCACTGGTGATAACACTGGTGATGTTTCACTGGTGATAACACTGATGATGTTTCACTGAAGATAACACTGGTGATGTTTCACTGTTGATAACACTGATGATGTTTCACTGATGATAACACTGATGATGTTTCACTGTTGATAACACTGATGATGTTTCACTGGTGATAACACTGGTGATGTTTCACTGGTGATAACACTGATGATGTTCACTGGATAACACTGTGATGTTTCTGAAGATAACACTGGTGATGTTTCACTGTTGATAACACTGATGATGTTTCACTGGTGATAACACTGATGATGTTTCACTGATGATAACACTGATGATGTTTCACTGTTGATAACACTGATGATGTTTCACTGATGATAACACTGATGATGTTTCACTGGTGATAACACTGATGATGTTTCACTGATGATAACACTGATGATGTTTCACTGTTGATAACACTGATGATGTTTCACTGGTGATAACACTGATGATGTTTCACTGGTGATAACACTGATGATGTTTCACTGGTGATAACACTGATGATGTTTCACTGGTGATAACACTGATGATGTTTCACTGATGATAACACTGATGATGTTTCACTGATGATAACACTGATGATGTTTCACTGTTGATAACACTGGTGATGTTTCACTGATGATAACACTGATGATGTTTCACTGGTGATAACACTGATGATGTTTCACTGGTGATAACACTGATGATGTTTCACTGAAGATAACACTGATGATGTTTCACTGGTGATAACACTGATGATGTTTCACTGATGATAACACTGATGATGTTTCACTGAAGATAACACTGATGATGTTTCACTGGTGATAACACTGATGATGTTTCACTGGTGACAACACTGGTGATGTTTCACTGTTGATAACACTGATGATGTTTCACTGGTGATAACACTGATGATGTTTCACTGGTGATAACACTGATGATGTTTCACTGGTGATAACACTGATGATGTTTCACTGTTGATAACACTGATGATGTTTCACTGGTGATAACACTGGTGATGTTTCACTGGTGATAACACTGATGATGTTTCACTGGTGATAACACTGATGATGTTTCACTGTTGATAACACTGATGATGTTTCACTGAAGATAACACTGATGATGTTTCACTGGTGATAACACTGATGATGTTTCACTGGTGATAATACTGATGATATTTCACTGGTGATAACACTGATGATGTTTCACTGGTGATAACACTGATGATGTTTCACTGGTGATAACACTGATGATGTTTCACTGGTGATAACACTGATGATGTTTCACTGGTGATAACACTGATGATGTTTCACTGTTGATAACACTGATGATGTTTCACTGAAGATAACACTGATGATGTTTCACTGAAGATAACACTGATGATGTTTCACTGAAGATAACACTGATGATGTTTAGCTGAAGATAACACTGATGATGTTTCACTGAAGATAACCCTGATGATGTTTCACTGAAGATAACACTGATGTTTCGCTAAAGATAACACTGGTGATGTTTCACTGATGATGTTTCACTGAAGATAACACTGATGATGTTTCACTGAAGATAACACTGATGTTTCGCTAAAGATAACACTGGTGATGTTTCACTGATGATGTTTCGCTGAAGATAACACTGATGTTTCGCTGAAGATAACACTGGTGATGTTTCACTGATGATAACACTGGTGATGTTTCACTGATGATAACACTTGTGATGTTTCAATGATGACGATGATAAGGCTGATGATGTTTCACTGAAGATAACACTGATGATGTTTCGCTGAAGATAACACTGATGATGTTTCACTGAAGATAACACTGATGTTTCGCTAGAGATAACACTGGTGATGTTTCACTGATGATAACACTGGTGATGTTTCACTGAAGATAACACTGATGTTTCGCTGAAGATAACACTGATGTTTCGCTGAAGATAACACTGATGATATTTCACTGAAGATAACACTGATGATGTTTCGCTGAAGATAACACTGATGATGTTTCACTGATGATAACACTGATGATGTTTCACTAAGATAACACTGATGATGTTTCGCTGAAGATAACACTGATGATGTTTCGCTGAAGATAACACTGATGATATTTCACTGAAGATAACACTGATGATGTTTCGCTGAAGATAACACTGATGATGTGTCGCTGAAGATAACACTGATGATGTTTCCCTGATGATAACACTGATGATGTTTCACTGAAGATAACACTGATGATGTTTCAATGATGATAACACTAATGATGTTTCACTGATGATAACACTGATGATGCTTCACTGAAGATAACACTGATGATGTTTCACTGAAGATAACACTGATGATGTTTCACTGAAGATAACACTGATGATGTTTCTCTGAAGATAACACTTATGATGTTTCACTGAAGATAACACTGATGACGTTTCAATGATGATAACACTGATGATGTTTCGCTGGAGATAACACTGATGATGTTTCAATGATGATAACACTGATGATGTTTCACTGAAGATAACACTGATGATGTTTCAATGAAGATAACACTGATGATGTTTCGCTGGAGATAACACTGATGATGTTTCTCTAAAGATAACACTGATGATGTTTCACTGAAGATAACACTGATGATGTTTCACTGAAGATAACACTGATGATGTTTCGCTGGAGATAACACTGATGATGTTTCTCTGAAGATAACACTGGTGATGTTTCACTGATGATAACACTGATGATGTTTCGTTGATGACGATGATAAGGCTGATGATGTTTCGCTGAAGATAACACATATGATGTTTCTCTGAAGATAACACTGGTGATGTTTCACTGATGATAACACTGATAAGAACATAACATAAGAAAGGAGGAACACTGCAGCAGGCCTGTTGGCCCATACTAGGCAGGTCCTTCACAATCCGTCCCACTAACAGAATATTTGCTCAACCCAATTTTCAATGCTACCAGAAATAAGCTTTGACAATTCTACCCACTCATGCGAGTCCCACTCAAATCCAACCCTCTCACTCATGAATTTATCCAACCTAAATTTGAAACTACCCAAGGTCCTAGCTTCAATAACCCTACTAGGCAGACTGTTCCACTCATCAACTACCCTATTTCCAAACCAATACTTTCCTATATCCTTTCTAAATCTAAACTTATCTAACTTGAATCCATTATTCGGGTTCTCTTGGAGATATCCTCAAGACCTTTATTTATATCCCTTTGTTAATACTCCATTTTCCACTTGTATACCTCGATCATGTCTCCCTCATTCTACGTCTTACAAGTGAATGTAATTTTAGGTCTCTCAATTCTTTCGTAAGGAAGATTTCTAATGCTATGTATTAATTTAGTCATTCTACCTGAATGTTTTTCTAATGAATTTATGTCCATTCTGTAATATGGAGACCAGAACTGAGCTCGTAATCAGTGAGGCCTTATCCATAATGATGATGGTTCTCCTGGATACCTGATATGTTTCTTAAATACACATTTACTTGATATACTGATATGCTCGTTGTCTAAGTGAGATTCTAATCTATGTTTCCTTAATCTATCGTTTACGCTGATTAACGTAGACTAAAATTGAGAGCTAGCTCTTGGCATCTTTAAGGCTCATGTCACTACGAATCTTGACTCATCATTCTGCCCCAAATAGTTTGCCTTCTCCACAATCTAGTCCCATAAACCAAGTCCTCTACCTGAATTTACTTTTAACTTATAAGTGCTTGGGTTATGGACACCCGAGCTTCAGAACCTTGCATTTATCTACATTGAACTGCATCTGCCACTTTTCTGACCACGAATTAAGTTTGTCTAAACTTCCTTTCTAGAATCTATGTCTATGAATCAATTATCTACCTATCTTCGTGTCGTCGGCGAATTTGCTCATATCACTAGTAATTCCCTCATGATGATGTTTCACTATGATGTTTCACTGATGATAACACTGATGATGTTTCCTGAGATAACTACTGTGATGTTCACTGAAGATAACACTGATGATGTTTCGTTGATGACATGATAAGGCTGATGATGTTTGCTGATGATAACACTGATGATGTTTCACTGAAAGTTCAACAGATGATGTTTCGCTGAAGATAACACTGGTGATGTTTCACTGAAGATAACACTGATGATGTTTCACTGAAGATAACACTGATGATGTTTCGTTGATGACGATGATAACACTGATGATGTTTCACTGATGATAACACTGATGATGTTTCACTGATGATAACACTGATGATGTTTCGCTGAAGATAACACTGGTGATGTTTCACTGAAGATAACACTGATGATGTTTCGTTGATGACGATGATAAGGCTGATGATGTTTCGCTGAAGATAACACATATGATGTTTCTCTGAAGATAACACTGGTGATGTTTCACTGATGATAACACTGATGATGTTTCACTGATGATAACACTGATGATGTTTCGCTGAAGATAACACTGGTGATGTTTCACTGAAGATAACACTGGTGATGTTTCACTGATGATAACACTGATGATGTTTCACTGATAAAAATGATGATAACGCTGATGATTTTTCAGTGAAGATAACACTGATGATGTTTCGCTGGTGATAACACTGGTAATGTTTCAGTGAAGATAACTGATGAGGTTTTGCTGATGATAACACTGATGATGTTTCGCTGATGATAACACTGATGATGTTTCGCTGAAGATAACACTGATGATGTTTCACTGAAGATAACACTGATGATGTTTCGCTGATGATAACACTGATGATGTTTCGCTGATGATAACACTGATGATGTTTTGCTGATGATAACACTGGTGATGTTTCGCTGATGATAACACTGATGATGTTTCGCTGATGATAACACTGGTGATGTTTCACTGTAGATAACACTGATGATGTTTCACTGTTGATAACACTGGTGATGTTTCGCTGATGATAACACTGGTGATGTTTCACTGATGATAACACTGATGATGTTTCGCTGATGATAACACTGGTGATGTTTCACTGTAGATAACACTGATGATGTTTCGCTGAAGATAACACTGATGTTTCGCTAAAGATATTACTGGTGATGTTTGGCTGATGATAACACTGGTGATGTTTCACTGAATATAACATTGATGATGTTTCGCTGATGATAACACTGGTGATGTTTCACTGAATATAACATTGATGATGTTTCACTGAAGATAACACTGATGATGTTTCACTGATGATAACACTGATGATGTTTCGCTGATGATAACACTGGTGATGTTTCACTGAAGATAACACTGGGTGATGTTTCGCTGAAGATAACACTGATGATGTTTCGCTGAAGATAACACTGATGATGTTTCGCTGAAGATAACACTGATGTTTCGCTAAATATATTACTGGTGATGTTTCGCTGATGATAACACTGGTGATGTTTCACTTAAGATAACATTGATGATGTTTAGCTGATGATAACACTGGTGATGTTTCACTTAAGATAACATTGATGATGTTTCGCTGATGATAACACTGATGATGTTTCACTGAAGATAACACTGATGATGTTTCGCTGATGATAACACTGGTGATGTTTCGCTGATGATAACACTGGTGATGTTTCGCTGATGATAACACTGATGATGTTTCGCTGAAGGTAACACTGGTGATGTTTCGCTGATGATAACACTGGTGATGTTTCACTGATGATAACACTGGTGATGTTTCGCTGATGATAACACTGGTGATGTTTCGCTGATAACACTGATGATGTTTCGCTGAAGGTAACACTGGTGATGTTTCGCTGATGATAACACTGGTGATGTTTCACTGATGATAACACTGGTGATGTTTCGCTGATGATAACACTGGTGATGTTTCGCTGATGATAACACTGATGATGTTTCGCTGAAGGTAACACTGGTGATGTTTCGCTGATGATAACACTGGTGATGTTTCACTGATGATAACACTGGTGATGTTTCGCTGATGATAACACTGGTGATGTTTCACTGAAGATAACACTGGTGATGTTTCGCTGAAGATAACACTGGTGATGTTTCACTGAAGATAACACTGGTGATGTTTCGCTGATGATAACACTGATGATGTTTCACTGAAGGTAACACTGGTGATGTTTCGCTGATGATAACACTGGTGAAGTTTCACTGATGATAACACTGGTGATGTTTCGCTGATGATAACACTGGTGATGTTTCGCTGATAACACTGATGATGTTTCGCTGAAGGTAACACTGGTGATGTTTCGCTGATGATAACACTGGTGATGTTTCACTGATGATAACACTGGTGATGTTTCGCTGATGATAACACTGGTGATGTTTCGCTGATGATAACACTGGTGATGTTTCGCTGATGATAACACTGGTGATGTTTCGCTGATGATAACACTGGTGATGTTTCACTGAAGATAACACTGGTGATGTTTCGCTGATGATAACACTGGTGATGTTTCACTGAAGATAACACTGGTGATGTTTCGCTGAAGATAACACTGGTGATGTTTCACTGAAGATAACACTGGTGATGTTTCGCTGATGATAACACTGATGATGTTTCACTGAAGATAACACTGGTGATGTTTCGCTGATGATAACACTGGTGATGTTTCACTGAAGATAACACTAGTGATGTTTCGCTGATGATAACAGTAATGAGGTTTAGGGTAATTCCTAAGATTCTAAGGATGCCCACACACACAGGTATGAATACTCGTATGAACACACACGCGGGGCCAGGAGCTATGAATCGACCCCTGCAACCACAAATAGGTGAGTACACACACATACAGACGACATGGATCTTGATGCAGGGAGAGAGAGAGTGGACCTAGTGGGGACCGGCGAAGAGACGGGCCAGGAGCTGTGAATCGACCCCTGCAACCACAACTAGGTGAACACACACATACACGCACACATATACAACAAGCCTACTGTCAAAACGACATGTGCCTAGTTAAAAATGGTAACTAACACACTCAAACATACAAACACATAAAGACCACACAACAGACCAAGTGTCTATCGATAAGTGCCTCTGACAAATATGCCCTTCACTAGACTATGATAGGTCATACACCATTTACAAAACAACACAAGTGTTAATAACGTTTACACTTAGTATTTACACCAGCTAATAATATATAGTATTTATTACTACTCACGTTTTCTTTTATTGCGCAATATTCGTTTTCTTTTAATTAATAAAGGGCCAACTGCGAGAAGCAAACAGGAACACTACATTATTTTCATCACTGATACCAGGAAAAGCAAACTTAATGTGAGTTAGGACGTAAGTTAGGAGGAGAGGGGGTGCGGGAGAGAGTGTGCGGGCGCGGAAGAGAGTGTGCGGGAGGGAGAGAGTACGTGGGTGAGGGAGATTAAGTAAGTTTATTCAGGTTTACACAAATAGTTACATAGGTCATACATAGCAACATATGTGTAGAGAACTTAGGATAACCCAAAAAAGTCAAAGTGACTTATTTCCATTGGTGAATCCTATTAGAGCCAGCTGGTCAAGTGGTCAACGCACTCCCCTTAGAGTTTTAGGACTTACCTGCCATGGGTTCGAGTTCCAACCAGTTCGTGTTAATACGATTTCGTGAGTCATATCACCGTGTGTTGTGACGAGAAGCCCTCCCCCTCCCCCTCCCAGGGAGTGGAGGGGGGTAGTAACACGAAGCAGGTCAAGGTGGACCACCACCCACCCACCCAGAACAGCTGTGAATGGTGTTGACGTTCAGCTCCTGGGCCTCACCATCACTGTCCACCCAGCACAGCTCACTGGTGTTGGCCCTCAGCTCCTGGGCCCCACAATAACTACCTTCCATACACTCATATTGCTGTCACAACTCTTATTGAGACTCTCCAAGATGGAGATCATATAGCATTAAATTCCACCGAGGCTGATGAATCCAGAAGCGTTCGTATAGTCTCTGATGAATCTAGAAGCGTTCGTATAGTCTCTGATGAATCCAGAAGCGTTCGTATAGTCTCTGATGAATCTAGAAGCGTTCGTATAGTCTCTGATGAATCCAGAAGTGTTCGTATAGTCTCTGATGAATCCAGAAGCGTTCGTATAGTCTCTGATTAATCTAGAAGCGTTCGTATAGTCTCTGATGAATCCAGAAGCGTTCGTGTAGTCTCTGATTAATCTAGAAGCGTTCGTATAGTCTCTGATGAATCCAGAAGCGTTCGTATAGTCTCTGATTAATCTAGAAGCGTTCGTATAGTCTCTGATGAATCCAGAAGCGTTCGTATAGTCTCTGATTAATCTAGAAGCGTTCGTATAGTCTCTGATGAATCCAGAAGCGTTCTTAGAAATTCCTGAGGATGCTGCTCACTGTTTTGATAATGTTTCACGTGAATAAATATGGAATTTGAATTTAAAAATATTATGAAAAAGCTGAAAACAAAAGCAAAATGAAACGTTCATGTCTTATTAATAATAATAATAATAATAATAGTAATAATAATAATAATAATAATAATAATAATAATAATAATAATAATTTTGTATACATACCGACAAAATGATGAATAAGACACATGTGTAATTCCTAGGCTTCTTTATTTTGAAGACGTTTCGCTCACCAGTGGCTTTAACGATTCAATACAGAAGTTACTACTATTTCCAGTTTCAACGCCTTCAATAATCTTTGTATTGAACTGACAAAGCCACCAGTGGGCGAAACATCTTCGAAATAAAAGTATCCAGGAGGTGCACATGTGTTATTCCCAGCCTGCCCTGTGTTCCAGTACTAGTCTTATCACTGCTGCACATGTGTTATTCCCAGCCTGCCCTGTGTTCCAGTACTAGTCTTATCACTGCTGCACATGTGTTATTCCCAGCCTGCCCTGTGTTCCAGTACTAGTCTTATCACTGCTGCACATGTGTTATTCCCAGCCTGCCCTGTGTTCCAGTTCTAGTCTTATCACTGCTGCACATGTGTTATTCCCAGCCTGCCCTGTGTTCCAGTTCTAGTCTTATCACTGCTGCACATGTGTTATTCCCAGCCTGCCCTGTGTTCCAGTTCTAGTCTTATCACTGCTGCACATGTGTTATTCCCAGCCTGCCCTGTGTTCCAGTTCTAGTCTTATCACTGCTGCACATGTGTTATTCCCAGCCTGCCCTGTGTTCCAGTACTAGTTTATCACTGCTGCACATGTGTGTTATTCCCAGCCTGCCCTGTGTTCCAGTACTAGTCTTATCACTGCTGCACATGTGTGTTATTCCCAACCTGCCCTGTGTTCCAGTACTAGTCTTATCAGTGCTGCACATGTGTTATTCCCAGCCTGCCCTGTGTTCCAGTACTAGTCTTATCACTGCTGCACATGTGTGTTATTCCCAGCCTGCCCTGTGTTCCAGTACTAGTTTATCACTGCTGCACATGTGTGTTATTCCCAGCCTGCCCTGTGTTCCAGTACTAGTTTATTACTGCTGCACATGTGTGTTATTCCCAGCCTGCCCTGTGTTCCAGTACTAGTCTTATCACTGCTGCACATGTGTGTTATTCCCAGCCTGCCCTGTGTTCCAGTACTAGTCTTATCACTGCTGCACATGTGTGTTATTCCTAGCCTGCCCTGTGTTCCAGTTCTAGTCTTATCACTGCTGCACATGTGTTATTCCCAGCCTGCCCTGTGTTCCAGTACTAGTCTTATCACTGCTCCTGTCAGTCCAAGTATTCAGATAACACGACCGCTTCTAATAACACAAATAATGAAATTCTGTGATTTTTGTTTCAGCCACAAAGTTTCAACGTTGAATATCAACAGTACAAAGACGAGAGCAAACTATTGTTTGGCTTCGCAGGTGTGGCCTCAGGCACAAGTGCTACACTAGACACAGGTGTTTAAACAAATGATTTCTAACGATAATACTGTAACTGGGTAACTGGGAGAAGTATTGTGCATGCCAGGCAATGGTGCGAGTGTACATCAGGTGATTACCCGTGTGGGTGTGGGTGCGCGGGGAATCGCTCCAAGAGCAGCCAGACTGGTATCTTTACGTCACCTTGAGATCTTGCTTGACGGACCTACGGCAGAGGTGGTGACAGTGGTTGTGTTGTCTGACGCTGTGAGAGCCTAGGAGGTGTACACCAGACCTACTGTAGTAACGAACGCTCACGTCAACTGTTCACATAGATAAGAGAACACGCGTACAGGAGCTTCTTATACAAGTGAACGGTAACGTACTGAAGGCTCGCCGGAGGTCGCAAGCTGCGGTGATGGCCGAGATTGCTATTAACTTCGGGGCGATTTCAGCTACGATGGTTCCTCCTGCTGCTGCTGCTGCCGTAGCCAACACCACACTCTACGATGAGCTGCTGCTGGTGTTCCCCTCGTCAAGGGCGTGGGTCAGCTCCTGCATGGCGCCCCTGGAGTTGCACCGCCCACGCTGGGAGCGGGAGCCAGGGGCTTGGCCGTGGGCGTGGCCGTGGGCGAGGGAGATGTAGCAGGAGGCATAAGACCCACCAGGGAATTCGGCGCCGAGGAGGTAAGAGCTTTAATCATTACTGTACTAACCATACCATATATGTACCTCTGGTGACATATATACCACTGGTGACATATATACCACTGGTGACATATATACCACTAAGGAGATATACCTTTGATGACATATATACCTCTGATGACATATATACCACTGAGGAGATATATACCACTGAGGAGATATACATCTGGTGACATATATACCTGTGGTGAGATATACCTCTGGTGACATATATACCTCTGGTGACATATATACCTCTGGTGACATATATACCACTGAGGAGATATACCTCTGGTGACATATATACCACTGAGGAGATATACCTCTGGTGACATATATACCTCTGGTGAGAGATATATACCACTGAGGAGATATATACCACTGAGGATATATACCACTGAGGAGATATACCTCTGATGAGATATACCTCTGGTGAGATATATACCTCTGGTGAGATATATACCACTGACGAGATATACCTCTGATGAGATATACCTCTGATGAGATATACCTCTGGTGATATATATACCACTGATAAGATATACCTCTGGTGAGATTTATACCTCTCGTGAGATATACCTCTGATGAGATATACCTTTGATGAGATATACCTCTGGTGAGATATACCTCTGATGAGATATACCTCTGGTGAGATATACACCACTGAGGAGATATACCTCTCGTGAGATATACCTCTGATGAGATATATCTCTGATGAGATATACCTCTGGTGAGATATACCTCTGATGAGATATACATCTGATGAGTTATACCTCTGATGTGATATACCTCTGGTGAGATATACCTCTGGTGAGATATACCTCTGGTGTGATATACCTCTGGTGAGATATACCTCTGGTGTGATATACCTCTGGTGAGATATACCTCTGGTGAGATATACCTCTGGTGAGATATACCTCTGGTGAGATATACCTCTGGTGTGATATACCTCTGGTGAGATATACCTCTGGTGAGATATACCTCTGGTGAGATATACCTCTGGTGTGATATACCTCTGGTGAGATATACCTCTGGTGTGATATACCTCTGGTGAGATATACCTCTGGTGAGATATACCTCTGGTGAGATATACCTCTGGTGAGATATACCTCTGGTGAGATATACCTCTGGTGAGATATACCTCTGATGAGATATACCTCTGATGAGATATACCTCTGATGAGCTATACCCTCGATGGGATATACCTCTGATGATATATTCCTTACTATATTACGTATTCTGCCTGCATATATACCCACCAGTTAATTGTAACACTATTAAAGAGTCAATTTGATGCTTCAGGATGGGTATGGGGTGTATAATAAATATATTAAACTAACTAACTGCTTCCTACACATATACTCAGACAAAACTTATTATTAGATATCCCAAAAGGAATATCTTATTAGCAGTGTATCTTACAAAGAAGGTCATGTCTGTCTAGCTACCAGTACATGGGTACCGAACCCCTGGACCAATTATGTGCCTCTGTTGTCTTTCCACTGCCGCCCACATTATGGGTATGGGCTGTATAATAAATATGTTAAATTAAATTTCTGGAATGTTCAGGAATGAATTTTACCTTAAAAAAAAAACCTTATGGCCCTATTTTCTGCGAGATAAACTGAGAATGTCTCGTTCGATCAGCTTCAAACTATAATAATAATAATAATAATAATAATAATAATAAAATCTTTATTTCTACAAGTACATGATACAACTTATACAGACCATAGCTGACATCAATGACATACTACTATATAGAAAGCCCCTTCTTATGCAGAACATTTCGGGCAAATTAGGTAATTTTTTTCCCCCAGGATGCGACCCACACCAGTCGACTAACACCCAAGTACCTATTTACTGCTTGGTGAACATGGACAGCAGGGGTTTTAAGGAAACACTCTCTAATGTTCCCACCCGTACCGGGGATCGAACCACAGACACTCAATGTGTGAGCTGCGTGCGCTACTAACCGAGCTACGGGACACGGTCGCTGCTGTAGTTAGTTACCATTTTGTCCTAGGCACATGTCGATTAGACACTAGGCCTGTTGTATGCATGTGTATGTGTGTGTAAGGAAACACTTCGAAATGTTTCGGCCCCGCCGGGAATTGAACCCGGGCCCTCCGTGCGTGAAGCAAGAGCGCTAGCCACCATGCCATCGGGGCGTGTAGTGTGTCACTGTGACACACAACTGCTGCAACAGGTCACAAATAACCCACAGGTCAAGGCTTCTTCATCAGTCACCCTTTTAACTGATGAAGAACCTGGGTGTTAGTGGACTGATGTGGGTCGCATACCGGGAACAAAATTAACCTAAAATGCTCTGTATAACAAGGGGCTTTCTGCATAGTATGTTATTAATGTCAGTTAGGCCTTCATACTCTGTACATGTACTTGTAGAAATATAAATTATTATTATTATTATTATTATTATTATTATTATTATTATTATTATTATTATTATTATTATATGTGTGTGGCTAAGAGGCTGACGGCGGGACACAGTGTCAAGTGCCTGGAGAAAATACATGACCAAACAATTCAACTCAGTTATCAGTATAGCGTGTTTCCCCTCGTGAGGGAGTGTGAGGGGAAGGTGCCAGCATGTTGGTGCCACCCAGCTTCACACGGGAACTCGCTACGTCAACTAGGTGTAAATTAAATAAATTAAATAGCAGATAAGATAACATGTGTGAGGGAGGGAGGGAGGGAAGGCGTCATGGGAGTTTTACCCTAGGTGATGTGTAATGACTTAGAAATACACCTGCTGTATGTTGCAGGTGAAGGGGGGAGTGTGTAGGAGGGAGGGAGGAGTGTTGAGGGAGGGAAGGAAGGAGGTGTGAGAGAGAATTAGGGGAGGAGCGTGAGATAGAGGGAAGGGAGGTCTCTGTGACACAGTGAAGGCAGGTGTTGTGAGTGCTGGTCCCTGTGACACAGTGAATGCAGGTGTTGTGAGTGATGGTCCCTGTGACACAGTGAAGGCAGGTGTTGTGAGTGCTGGTCCCTGTGACACAGTGAATGCAGGTGTTGTGAGTGATGGTCCCTGTGACACAGTGAAGGCAGGTGTTGTGAGTGATGGTCCCTGTGACACAGTGAAGGCAGGTGTTGTGAGTGATGGTCTCTGTGGTGACACAGTGAAGGCAGGTGTTGTGAGTGATGGTCCCTGTGACACAGTGAAGGCAGGTGTTGTGAGTAATGGTCCCTGTGACACAGTGAAGGCAGGTGTTGTGAGTGCTGTTCCCTGTGACACAATGAAGGCAGGTGTTGTGAGTGATGGTCCCTGTGACACAGTGAAGGCAGGTGTTGTGAGTGATGGTCCCTGTGACACAGTGAAGGCAGGTGTTGTGAGTGATGGTCTCTGTGACACAGTGAAGGCAGGTGTTGTGAGTGATGGTTCCTGTGACACAGTGAAGGCAGGTGTTGTGAGTGATGGTCCCTGTGACACAGTGAAGGCAGGTGTTGTGAGTGATGGTCCCTGTGACACAGTAAAGGCAGGTGTTGTGAGTGATGGTCCCTGTGACAGTGAAGGCAGGTGTTGTGAGTGCTGGTCCCTGTGACACAGTGAAGGCAGGTGTTGTGAGTGCTGGTCCCTGTGACACAGTGAAGGCAGGTGTTGTGAGTGATGGTCCCTGTGACACAGTGAAGGCAGGTGTTGTGAGTAATGGTCCTTGTGACACAGTGAAGGCAGGTGTTGTGAGTGATGATCCCTGTGACACAGTGAAGGCAGGTGTTGTGAGTGATGGTCCCTGTGACACAGTGAAGGCAGGTGTTGTGAGTGATGGTCCCTGTGACAGTGAAGGCAGGTGTTGTGAGTGCTGGTCCCTGTGACACAGTGAAGGCAGGTGTTGTGAGTGCTGGTCTCTGTGACACAGTGAAGGCAGGTGTTGTGAGTGATGGTCCCTGTGACACAGTGAAGGCAGGTGTTGTGAGTGATGGTCCCTGTGACACAGTGAAGGCAGGTGTTGTGAGTGCTGGTCTCTGTGACACAGTGAAGGCAGGTGTTGTGAGTGATGGTCCCTGTGACACAGTGAAGGCAGGTGTTGTGAGTGATGGTCCCTGTGACACAGTGAAGGCAGGTGTTGTGATAAAAGCCTCAACGACTGTGAGGCAAAACCAACTTTTCATTAACAGATCCATGGCACTGTGTGGTTGCCTTCATGACACTGTGTGGTTGCCTTCATGACACTGTGTGCCTGCCTTCATGACACTGTGTGACTGCCTTCATGACACTGTGTGACTGCCTTCATGGCACTGTGTTGCTGCCTCGAGTAGCTATAAGCTTACACATACGCTGGCATTTTTGGCGAGGACATGACTTCCAGCACGACTGGCGATTTTTATACATTTGCATAGCAATGAGCACCCACGTGTAGAGGATAAGAAGGGTGTGCATGCTGACACAAGAACACTGAAGCTGCACATTACCACAAGCAACACATGCAGTAACACTGCTGGTGGGAACAACGCTGGAGATCAGTGTATTACAAAAGCCAAGCTGAGTGGTATATTATAGCTTTGGCTTTCTTAGTCGTTCAGGATGCGACCCACAATGGTCCACTGCCTTCTAGTTATGGAGATCAGGGCGCAAGAGATGTGAAGGGACTTGCTCATACGTCCCACCACCTCACCCAGTATAAGGGTTATTGAGGCCTCGCCACCAAAGTTTTTTTCTTTTTTTCTTTTTCTTTCGATTTCATTCTTTTTCTTTTTGTAGAATCAGGTAGGGATAGCTTGTGTAAGGAATTTTTTGGAGAAATTCTGGCAACAAATAAATGGGTTCTTGGATTGTGTGTCGAACAGTAGTTAGTAATATCAAGACACTGGAGTGTAGGGAAGAGAAAAGAGAGAGTCTGGAACCACACTGGAGTGTAGGAGAGAGAGAGTCTGGAACCACACTGGAGTGTACGGAAGAGAGAAGAGAGAGTCTGGAACCACACTGGAGTGTAGGAGAGAGAGAAGAAAAAGTTTGGAACCACACTGGAGTGTAGGAGAGAGAGAAAAAAGAGTCTGGAACCACAAGGGAGTGTAGGAGAGAGAGAAGAAAGAGTCTGGAACCACAATGGAGTGTACGGAAGAGAGAAGAAAGAGTCTGGAACCACACTTGAGTGTAGGAGAGAGAGAAGAAAGAGTCTGGAACCACACTGGAGTGTAGGAGAGAGAGAAGACAGAGTCTGAAACTATACTGGAGTGTAGGGAAGAGAGAAGACAGAGTCTGGAACCACACTGGAGTGTAGGGAAGAGTGAAGACAGAGTCTGGAACCACACTGGAGTGTAGGAAAGAGAGAAGAGAGAGTCTGGAACCGGAGGCCCGAAGAAAAAAGAGGAACTGGATTATGGTGTAGGTGAAGAGGCAAAAGTGAATAAAAGAGAATAAGAGAGTAGATGAGTTAGGGAGGGAGAGGTTCAGCATGGAGGAGATATGAAATGAATAGGGAGATAGTGACTTAAGAAAGAGGAAGAAGGGAGTGAAGAAAGAAGTCCATGGAGAGGAAAAGATAGATGGAGTGGGGGTGAGGGGGGGGGGTAGGGGTATAGGATCCCAAAAGGAATGCATGTGGGCGTGGCTGGTTGACCTTGAACTGAGGGAAGGAGGACAAGCGTAGAACACTGTTGGAGAACCTCAACACAAAGAACAACATGCCAGTGTTAGAGAACCTCAACACAAAGAACAACATGCCAGTGTTGGAGAACCTCAACACAAAGAACAACATGCCAGTGTTGGAGAACCTCAACACAAAGAACAACATGCCAGTGTTGGAGAACCTCAACACAAAGAACAACATGCCAGTGTTGGAGAACCTCAACACAAAGAACAACATGCCAGTGTTGGAGAACCTCAACACAAAGAACAACATGCCAGTGTTGGAGAACCTCAACACAAAGAACAACATGCCAGTGTTGGAGAACCTCAACACAAAGAACAACATGCCAGTGTTGGAGAACCTCAACACAAAGAACAACATGTAGGTGTGTTGGAGAACCTCAACACAAAGAACAACATGTAGGTGTGTTGGTGAACCTCAACACAAAGAACAACATGTAGGTGTGTTGGTGAACCTCAACACAAAGAACAACATGCCAGTGTTGGTGAACCTCAATACAAAGAACAACATGTAGGTGTGTTGGTGAACCTCAACACAAAGAACAACATGTAGGTGTGTTGGAGAACCTCAACACAAAGAACAACATGCCAGTGTTGGTGAACCTCAATACAAAGAACAACATGTAGGTGTGTTGGTGAACCTCAACACAAAGAACAACATGTAGGTGTGTTGGTGATCCTCAACACAAAGAACAACATGCCAGTGTTGGTGAACCTCAATACAAAGAACAACAAGGAAGAAACATCAGGTTCACTTCACCAACACTAGTAGTGATGGGTCGTCTTCTCCATCCTACTTCCTCCCTTTCATTATTATTCTTTATTACCATCGTGTGTAGTATTGTTCTGTGTACTGGAGCGCTAAACCCACACTGCTGCCGTAACGTCTCCACAATAAATCTAAGTGTTGCTGCATATGTATATTATTGCTTCAGGACTATAGCAAGTGAAGGGAGAGGAGGAGGAGAAAAAAGAAGAAAAAGAAGTAGAAGAAGAAGAAGAAGAAGAAGAAGAGGAAACTAACAGCTGAACAAGTTACAAAGGTAATGAACTCCAGGTAATGAAGACCAGATCTACCTGGAGTTCATTACCTTTGTAACTTGCTCAGTTATCAAAACTTTGGGGCCCAGTCCTTGGACCCATTATGTACCTCTGTAATCTTTTGACTACCTCCCACAGGATGGGTATGGGGTACATAATAAAGATATTAACAACACAATAATGGGTTATGACACACACAACTTGACCCCTGCAACCACAAATTGGTGAGTACACATTAAAAAAATGTTATAAAAGTGGTGATGATCATAACCATAATGTTTAAATGGGGTGGAGGGGTAAGCCAGTGGAAGGCCTCGGTCAGATGACCAAAAGCTCCAGCTGCTGGTCATCATATGACTAAGACCCGCGTCAGGAAACACTTGTCCTGTCTCCTGAGGAGCATTATGTAATCTAACCTACACACAAAACATTCCCTGGTGACACAGAACTGGAGAACCATCTTAACACCATCTGTCCTCTCCTTGGATCCAGCTTGATAGCCGCTCATTATCCAGGAGCTGTATGACCCATAAGGCTTTAGCGCTACCCCACGAATGCAACAACTACGCCAAGGACTGCATAACCACGCCAAGAACTGCACAACCACACCAAGAGCTGCATAGCCACGCCAAGGTCTGCACAACCACGCCAAGGTCTGCACAACCACGCCAAGGTCTGCACAACCAAGCCAAGGACTGCACAACCACGTCAAGGACTGCACAACCACGTCAAGGTCTGCACAACCAAGCCAAGGACTGCACAACCACGCCAAGGACTGCACAACCACGCCAAGGTCTGCACAACCACGCCAAGGACTACACAACCACGCCAAGGACTGCACAACCACGCCAAGGTCTGCACAACCAAGCCAAGAACTGCACAACCACGCCAAGGACTACACAACCACGCCAAGGACTGCACAACCACGCCAAGGTCTGCACAACCACACCAAGGTCTGCACAACCAAGCCAAGGACTGCACAACCACGTCAAGGTCTGCACAACCACGCCAAGGTCTGCACAACCACGCCAAAGTCTGCACAACCAAGCCAAGGACTGCACAACCACGTCAAGGACTGCACAACCACGTCAAGGTCTGCACAACCAAGCCAAGGACTGCACAACCACGCCAAGGACTGCACAACCACGTCAAGGTCTGCACAACCACGCCAAGGACTACACAACCACGCCAAGGACTGCACAACCACGCCAAGGTCTGCACAACCAAGCCAAGAACTGCACAACCACGCCAAGAACTACACAACCACGCCAAGGACTGCACAACCACGCCAAGGACTGCACAACCACGCCAAGGACTGCACAACCACGCCAAGGACTACACAACCACCCACACAACTTACTCAGGGTTGAACTAATACATTCAAGATAATAAATTTCGGAAACAAAACGAGAAAGCAAAGTTATATTACGAGCGCCACACGAAGATAAATGTTGGTAATAATAGCAAGTGACGTTGTCTGCTGAGGCACCAAAATATATGTTGTATTGCTGGGCTGTGCCAGGTTCCATCTGAGGTAGTCGCCTCTTGTGTCGCGCCTTGTACAACCTCACTGTGCCAGGTTCCATCTGAGGTAGTCGCCTCTTATGTCGCCCCTTGTACAACCTCACTGTGCCAGGTTCCATCTGAGGTAGTCGCCTCTTGTCGCCCCTGTACAACCCACTGTGCCAGGTTCCATCTGAGGTAGTCGCCTCTTATGTCGCCCCTTGTACAACCTCACTGTGCCTGAGGTTCCATCTGGGGGTTGAGTAGTCGCCTCTTGTGTCGCCCCTTGTACAACCTCACTGTGCCAGGTTCCATCTGAGGTAGTCGCCTCTTATGTCGCCCCTTGTACAACCCCACTGTGCCAGGTTCCATCTGAGGTAGTCGCCTCTTATGTCGCCCCTTGTACAACCTCACTGTGCCAGGTTCCATCTGAGGTAGTCGTCTCTTATGTCGCCCCTTCTACAACCTCACTGTGCCAGGTTCCATCTGAGGTAGTCGCCTCTTATGTCGCCCCTTGTACAACCCCACTGTGCCAGGTTCCATCTGAGGTAGTCGCCTCTTATGTCGCCCCTTCTACAACCTCACTGTTCCAGGTTCCATCTGAGGTAGTCGCCTCTTATGTCGCCCCTTGTACAACCTCACTGTGCCAGGTTCCATCTGAGGTAGTCGTCTCTTATGTCGCCCCTTCTACAACCTCACTTTTAAATGCTGCTAAAATTTCAGTGATCATATATGACGAGCATACTGGTGTAAACTTTGGTCATTTATACCTGCAAGTTGGTTTACAAAGACACGGGAACAAACACTAGCACATATATATGAGAAAACGTTTCGGTCCTGGAACCTTGATTACTTCTCAACGTTGGATCAAACCTGATTGCCTCCGTTCCCCAAGCTCTGTATGACTTCTACGGATTTAGCGCTTCCCTGTCAATATAATAATAATAATAATAATTTGTATATCTGATGTGAATCTTTACATAGACAAAATCTGTCATGAACAAGTGTTATCAAAGTCACAAAATTCTTTGATGTGTACACACCTATTTGTGGTTGCAGGGGTCGATTCACAGCTCCTGGTGTGTGTGTGTGTGTCACTCCCAGAGTGTGTTCCATTTATGGCCTCCATGTTAAAAAACCTCGGTGATCATGTTATTCAGAAGTCTAGGTTAGGTTAGGTAAGGTTTGTCAGGAAACAGGACAAGTGTTCCCTGACGCTGGTCTTAGTCATATGATGACCCGTAGCTGGAGCTTTTGGTCCTATGACGAAGGCCTTCCGCCGGCTTACCGGTCCACCCCTTTAAAAATTATGGTTATGTTCAGACCCTGATCCACCTCGAGGCTTGGTCTCAGACCGGGCCGCGGGGGCGTTGACCCCCGAAACCCTCTCCAGGTATACTCCAGGTATGATTATAACCATTTGTTTTGTTATGTTGTCAGACGTCTAGTAAGTCTTCCCCTTATATACCTTTCCCCTGACATACAGTACCTTCCCCTGATATACCTTCCCTTGATATACCTTCAACCTGATATACAGTACCTTCCCCTGATATACCTTTCCCCTGATATACCTTCCCCCTGATATACAGTACCTTCCCCTTATATACCTTTCCCCTGATATACCTTCCCTTGATATACCTTCCCCTGATATACAGTACCTTCCCCTGATATACAGTACCTTCCCCTGATATACAGTACCTTCCCCTGATATACAGTACCTTCCCCTGATATACCTTCCCTTGATATACCTTCCCCTGATATACAGTACCTTCCCCTGATATACAGTACCTTCCCCTGATATACAGTACCTTCCCCTGATATACAGTACCTTCCCCTGATATACAGTACCTTCCCCTGATATACAGTACCTTTCCCTGATATACAGTACCTTCCCCTGATATACAGTACCTTCCCCTGATATACCTTCCCTTGATATACCTTTCCCCTGATATACAGTACCTTCCCCTGATATACCTTCACCCTGATATACAGTACCTTCCCCTGATATACCTTTCCCTGATATACCTTCCCTTGATATACCTTCCCCCTGATATACAGTACCTTCCCCTGATATACCTTTCCTTGATATACATTCCCCTTGATATACAGTTCCTTCCCCTGATATACCTTCCCCTGATATACCTTCCCCCTGATATACAGTACCTTCCCCTGATATACAGTACCTTCCCCTGATATACCTTCCCTTGATATACCTTCCCCTGATATACAGTACCTTCCCCTGATATACAGTACCTTCCCCTGATATACAGTACCTTCCCCTGATATACAGTACCTTCCCCTGATATACAGTACCTTTCCCTGATATACAGTACCTTCCCCTGATATACAGTACCTTCCCCTGATATACCTTCCCTTGATATACCTTTCCCCTGATATACAGTACCTTCCCCTGATATACCTTCACCCTGATATACAGTACCTTCCCCTGATATACCTTTCCCTGATATACCTTCCCTTGATATACCTTCCCCCTGATATACAGTACCTTCCCCTGATATACCTTTCCTTGATATACATTCCCCTTGATATACAGTTCCTTCCCCTGATATACCTTCCCCTGATATACCTTCCCCCTGATATACAGTACCTTCCCCTGATATTTCTTTCCCTGATATATCTTCCCCTGATATACCTTTCCCTGATATACAGTACCTTCCCCTGATATACCTTTCCCTGATATACAGTACCTTCCCTGATATACAGTACCTTCCCCTGATATACCTTCTCCTGATATACCTTCCCCTGATATACAGTACCTTCCCCTGATATACCTTCTCCTGATATACCTTCCCCTGATATACAGTACCTTCCCCTGATATACCTTCTCCTGATATACCTTCCCCTGATATACAGTACCTTCCCCTGATATACAGTACCTTCCCCTGATATACCTTCCCCCTAATATACAATACCTTCCCCTGATATACCTTCCCTCTGAGCAACCCCCCTCTAGTGACCATATTTCCCCATGATCATACTCCCTGATCACCCTGCACCCAGACCAACCCTTCCCCATTACCATGATCACCCTGCACCCAGACCAACCCTTCCCCATTACCATGATCACCCTCCACCCAGACCAACCCTTCCCCATTACCATGATCATACTCCCTGATCACCCTCCACCCAGACCAACCCTTCCCCATTACCATGATCACCCTCCACCCAGACCAACCCTTCCCCATTACCATAATCACCCTCCACCCAGACCAACCCTTCCCCATTACCATGATCACCCTCCACCCAGACCAACCCTTCCCCATTACCATGATCACCCTCCACCCAGACCAACCCTTCCCCATTACCATGATCACCCTCCACCCAGACCAACCCTTCCCCATTACCATGATCACCCTCCACCCAGACCAACCCTTCCCCATTACCATGATCCCCTCCACCCAGACCAACCCTTCCCCATTACCATGATCACCCTCCACCCAGACCAACCCTTCCCCATTACCATGATCACCCTCCACCCAGACCAACCCTTCCCCATTACCATGATCACCCTCCACCCAGACCAACCCTTCCCCATTACCATGATCATACTCCTGATCACCCTGCACCCAGACCAACCCTTCCCCATTACCATGATCATACTCCCTGATCACCCTCCACCCAGACCAACCCTTCCCCATTACCATGATCACCCTCCACCCAGACCAACCCTTCCCCATTACCATGATCATACTCCCTGATCACCCTCCACCCAGACCAACCCTTCCCCATTACCATGATCATACTTCCTGATCACCCTCCACCCAGACCAACCCTTCCCAATTACCATGATCACCCTCCACCCAGACCAACCCTTCCCCATTACCATAATCACCCTCCACCCAGACCAACCCTTTCCCATTACCATGATCACCCTCCACCCAGACCAACCCTTCCCCATTACCATAATCACCCTCCACCCAGACCAACCCTTTCCCATTACCATGATCACCCTCCACCCAGACCAACTCTTCCCCATTACCATGATCACCCTCCACCCAGACCAACCCTTCCCCATTACCATGATCACCCTCCACCCAGACCAACCCTTCCCCATTACCATGATCACCCTCCACCCAGACCAACCCTTCCCCATTACCACCAACAGAAAAAAATACACAAATAAACTTATTCCTGTTTAGCGCATGATACTGACGTCACGACGGACGCGTTATGACGTCAAAATCACAAGAACTGGTCCAGTAGCAGCGTTCCCCACACAAGAACTGGTCCAGTAGCAGCGTTCCCCACACAATAACTGGTCCAGTAGCAGCGTTCCCTACACAATAACTGGTCCAGTAGCAGCGTCCTCCACACAAGAACTGGTCCAGTAGCAGTGTCCTCCAATAGATGTCCTTCAAAGACTCCTAGCCCAGTAGCTGTATATTACTGTAGGCATATTACCCTCCCTCGTAATGACAAACATGGTATACAGTACCACAAGTTGACGGGTAACACACGTACAACACTTAGGTATCTTTAGTTTCCCCCAAAATTCATCTAGGTTTCGTCAGTCGAATATTGAAGCAAGTACAACTAGAGTCAGCAGAAGCAGTGAAGACGTAAGGATGACTTGACGCTTCCAGCAGCATCGTGGGGACGTTATGTAAGGGTCTCCAATAAGGGGACGTATGTAAAGGTTTTCCTTATGGGGACATATGTAAGGGGCTCCCTTAATGGGACGCATGTAGTTATCTCCCTTAAGGAGACATATGTAAGGGTCTTTCTTAAAGGGACATGCAAGGAGCTCCCTTAAGGGGACATATGTAAAGGTCTCCCTTAAGGGGACATATGTAAGGAGGTTCCTTAAGGGAGAATGGATAAAGACACTTATGTACAGTTTGGGTAACAATGTTGCACAGGACACCGAGAGTTTTAATATTGCAAAAAGCTTTGGGAAGATAAACTTGGAAAGTTTTCAGATGTTTACACAGGAAAGAGAGAGAGTTTTGTAATCAAAGAACGTAAACATTGACTGGGATGAGGAAGCCTGCATCCAGAAGTTCGTCAGTGTGACACCACTGGTGAAAATGGTTCATTACTTACACTACAGTGTTTGATGAATTACACACTAGTGTAACATTTGGCAATCTTCATTTGTGGAAACGTTTCGCCAACCAGTGGCTTCTTCAGTTCAACACAGAGAAGAAAGGTGGGAGATGAGGAGGAGTTTGAGGTAATCAGTCCCTCAGCCTGGAGATGCTTTCAATCCATCAAGGTTCCCAAGTGTTGCACAAGTTTTGCACAAGTGTTGCACAAGTGTTGCACAAGCGTCTCAGTCTTCAACTTGTGAAGTTTCTAAACAGTGTACATCATTGCAATGTTTGCATCATATAACAATATCAACTTTTACATAATACAAAAACTGCCCCTCACAATAACAACAACACTGATGAAGACAAGATATGGCACAATGGAAACGTTTACCAAGAAAACGTTTTGCTTGGTCTCTGAGCAAAACGTCTCAGTAATGCTTTCCATACTGATATAGTGTGTATGTCAACATTACTAAGCTTGGCACTACTGTACCTTTGATGCTGGTGAAAGGCTCTTAATCCAAGGAACCAGGACTATCCACCTCCTCTTCCCGGGAACGTACCTGATTGGTCCCCACCTCTCCCAGGTGCTACATGACCCTTGAGGGTTTAACACCCCCTTAAAAACATAATAACCAACCTTTATACAACCTGTGCTGGGTCATGCCAACCTTTACATAGACGTACTAGCAATACGAACTAGTGCTATAACAAACTAGTAGTGTGCGTCTGGCGTGGTTAGTGGCGCCTCCAGCGGCAGCTGCTGGAATCACTCTCAAGGCTTATACATATTGATGTATCACTGAAGATAAATTCTTCGTTGTTCCAAAAGACCCGACTGGTTAACCTTTTCTCTGGTTAACCCTGCGCATATCCCCTCTGGTTAACCCTTTGGTTAACTCTATGATGTTTACTAAGGTACCTTAGGTGGTTAACTCGTAGACTTTGTTTACTGAGGCTGCTTAGCGGCAGTGTTATGTCCCCATCTATAACTAGGGCAGTGTTATGTCTCCATCTATAACTAGGTGTCAGGAAATAACGTGGAAGTACACAAAAACATACAAAGAGTGCACATGAACACGTGCGACTCCCATGATGGAACACAAGCACACATGCTGAGGGATATCACTGGTGGAACACAAGCACACATGCTGAGGGATATCACTGGTGGAACACAAGCACACATGCTGAGGGATATCACTGGTGGAACACAAGCACACATGCTGAGGGATATCACTGGTGGAACACAAGCACACATGCTGAGGGATATCACTGGTGGAACACAAGCACACATGCTGAGGGATATCACTGGTGGAACACAAGCACACATGCTGAGGGATATCACTGGTGGAACACAAGCACACATGCTGAGGGATATCACTGGTGGAACACAAGCACACATGCTGAGGGATATCACTGGTGGAACACAAGCACACATGCTGAGGGATATCACTGGTGGAACACAAGCACACATGCTGAGGGATATCACTGGTGGAACACAAGCACACATGCTGAGGGATATCACTGGTGGAACACAAGCACACATGCTGAGGGATATCACTGGTGGAACACAAGCACACATGCTGAGGGATATCACTGGTCAACCTTGATAAGAATACCGTAGTATGACCATCAATATCTCTGGTGTCTCCAGTAGATGGTGGTTGTAGTGGTGGTTGTGGTAGTGCTGGTACTTGGTGGTTGTGGTAGTGCTGGTACTTGGTGGTTGTAGTGGTGCTGGTACTTGGTGGTTGTGGTGGTGCTGGTACTTGGTGGTTGTAGTGGTGCTGGTACTTGGTGGTTGTGGTAATGCTGGTACTTGGTGGTTGTGGTGGTGCTGGTACTTGGTGGTTGTGGTGGTGCTGGTACTTGGTGGTTGTGGTAATGCTGGTACTTGGTGGTTGTGGTGGTGCTGGTACTTGGTGGTTGTGGTGGTGCTGGTACTTGGTGGTTGTGGTAATGCTGGTACTTGGTGGTTGTGGTGGTGCTGGTACTTGGTGGTTGTGGTAGTGCTGGTACTTGGTGGTTGTGGTAGTGCTGGTACTTGGTGGTTGTGGTGGTGGTGGTACTTGGTGGTTGTGGTGGTGCTGGTACTTGGATGTTGTGGTGGTGTTGGTACTTGGTGGTTGTGGTGGTGCTGGTACTTGGTGGTTGTGGTGGTGCTGGTACTTGGTAGTTGTGGTGGTGCTGGTACTTGGTGGTTGTGGTGGTGCTGGTACTTAGTTGTGGTGGTGCTGGTACTTGGTGGTTGTGGTGGTGTTGGTACTTGGTGGTTGTGGTGGTGCTGGTACTTAGTTGTAGTGGTGCTGGTACTTGGTGGTTGTGGTAATGCTGGTACTTGGTGGTTGTGGTGGTGCTGGTACTTGGTGGTTGTGGTGGTGCTGGTACTTGGTGGTTGTGGTAATGCTGGTACTTGGTGGTTGTGGTGGTGCTGGTACTTGGTGGTTGTGGTAGTGCTGGTACTTGGTGGTTGTGGTAGTGCTGGTACTTGGTGGTTGTGGTGGTGGTGGTACTTGGTGGTTGTGGTGGTGCTGGTACTTGGATGTTGTGGTGGTGTTGGTACTTGGTGGTTGTGGTGGTGCTGGTACTTGGTGGTTGTGGTAGTGCTGGTACTTGGTGGTTGTGGTGGTGCTGGTACTTGGTAGTTGTGGTGGTGCTGGTACTTGGTGGTTGTGGTGGTGCTGGTACTTGGTGGTTGTGGTGGTTCTGGTACTTGGTGGTTGTGGTGGTGTTGGTACTTGGTGGTTGTGGTGGTGTTGGTACTTGGTGGTTGTGGTGGTGCTGGTACTTGGTGGTTGTGGTGGTGCTGGTACTTGGTGGTTGTGGTGGTGCTGGTACTTGGTGGTTGTGGTGGTGTTGGTACTTGGTGGTTGTGGTGGTGCTGGTACTTGGTGGTTGTGGTGGTGCTGGTACTTGGTGGTTGTGGTGGTGTTGGTACTTGGTGGTTGTGGTGGTGCTGGTACTTGGTGGTTGTGGTGGTGCTGGTACTTGGTGGTTGTGGTGGTGCTGGTACTTGGTGGTTGTGGTGGTGTTGGTACTTGGATGTTGTGGTGGTGTTGGTACTTGGTGGTTGTGGTGGTGCTGGTACTTGGTGGTTGTGGTGGTGCTGGTACTTGGTGGTTGTGGTGGTTCTGGTACTTGGTGGTTGTGGTGGTGTTGGTACTTGGTGGTTGTGGTGGTGTTGGTACTTGGTGGTTGTGGTGGTGCTGGTACTTGGTGGTTGTGGTGGTGCTGGTACTTGGTGGTTGTGGTGGTTCTGGTACTTGGTGGTTGTGGTGGTGTTGGTACTTGGTGGTTGTGGTGGTGTTGGTACTTGGTGGTTGTGGTGGTGCTGGTACTTGGTGGTTGTGGTGGTGCTGGTACTTGGTGGTTGTGGTGGTGCTGGTACTTGGTGGTTGTGGTGGTGTTGGTACTTGGTGGTTGTGGTGGTGTTGGTACTTGGTGGTTGTGGTGGTGTTGGTACTTGGTGGTTGTGGTGGTGCTGGTACTTGGTGGTTGTGGTGGTGCTGGTACTTGGTGGTTGTGGTGGTGCTGGTACTTGGTGGTTGTGGTGGTGCTTTTACTTAGTTTATCCCTGTCTGTGCTCAGTGTATTTTTAATTCAGGTATCATGCCTGAACACGAATGATAACTGATTTATTTCAAACATCATCCTCTTTGAATGATGTTGCAATACAGACATCATTCCTCTTTGAATGATGTTGCAATACAGACATCATTCCTCTTTGAATGATGTTGCAATACAGACATCATTCCTCTTTGAATGATGTTGCAATACAGACATCATTCCTCTTTGAATGATGTTGCAATACAGACATCATCACGGACCTCCATGTGTGAGCTGAGTGCGCTACCAATCGAGCTAACAGTGGTGGAGGTAAACTCAGTACACAGCTTCAAGAGGAGGTATGATAAGGCTGAAGAGGCCATAAGTCAGTGACGACGATCAAAGTGGTTTAGGAAGCGGGGCCAGGAGCTGAATATCGACCCCCCACAAACACAAATCGACAGGTATATGGAGGAAGAATTAATTTACTTGAGTTACTGTGACGAATCAAATCGTCTTCGTTTTCTGTACTCAGAAAACGAGTACGATTTGATTCGTCACAGTAACTCAAGAATGTAGAATATAACTTTGGTATATCTGTGTCTAGCATTAGGAATAATATTAGGAGAGAAATAAATAATGAAAATGATAGCTATAGGAATGCAGTTAGAAGCCTGAGTAGATCTATAACCCACTATGATAACATGAATGTAGATAAGTATGTTTATGGAGCAACTTGCAATGTGAACAGACTGACTGATGTTGTAGTGGCCAGGCTTCGGCTTGGCTACAAGTACTTCTGGCAGTTTGGGAGATACACAGATGATGATCAAACTAAATGCAAATTATGTGATCAGGCATATGGTCACTGTCTTGAACACTATGTGCTGAATTGTCCACTTATTGAGGAATATAGAGATAGACAGTATAATAACCTATGTGACATGTCAAGATATCTTATTAGTGAAGGTAGGATACCACGTATTCTAAGCAAATTTCCTAAATTTGCTTGTAACAGATAAGTGAACTGTAGATATAAATCCAAATTAATTTCCATGAACGTGCCTATCTGTGCTCATGATAATGCGAGCACAGATGGGCATGTTTGTGGAGCAACTTGCAATGTGAGCAGACTGACTGATGTTGTAGTGGCCAGGCTTAGGCTTGGCTACAGGTACTTCTGACAGTTTGGGAGACAGATGATGATCAAACTAAATGCAAATTATGTGATCAGGCATATGGTCACTGTCGTGAACACTATGTGCTTAATTGTGCACTTATTGAGGAATATAGAGATAGACAATATAATAACCTATGTGACATGTCAAGATATCTTATTCATGAAATAAGATACCTGCTTGTAACAGATAATTGAAATGTAGATATGAACCCAAATGTACAATTGTTAACCCCTTTGGGGCCTAGTGCCTAGGCCTTTTGTGTATCCATATGCTCTTGCGCTACCGTCCACAGGATGGATATGGGGTGCACAATAAACTAGCCACTTCGGTGGCAAAATCTCTAAAGTAACTCAAGTAAAGTAGTCCTTCCTCTATTCAGATTCAGATTCAGATGGTACTTTATTTCTGATAATATTACAAAGTGGGGTGTACATATGTTATTTACAACATTTTATGAAATATTTGTTACAAGAAGGCCAATAATATGCCTAGGTATGCCTAGGCATTTCAGGCAGTCTTATGATAGATCTTACTCAATAGTGACACAATGAATATACTAATAATAATAATAATATCTTTATTTACTACAAGTACATGTACATGATATACAGGCCTAGCTGACATCAGTGACATACTACTATATAGAAAGTCCCTTGTTATGCTGAGCATTTCGGGCAGATTAGGTCAGTGTCCCAGGATGCGACTCACACCAGTCGACTAACACCCAGGTACCCATTTTACTGATGGTGAACATAGACAACAGGTGTAAAGAAACACGCCCAATGTTTCTGCCCTGGCTGGGAATCGAACCCAGGCCCTCGCCGTGTGAAGCGAGAGCTTTAGCCACCAGACCACCAGTAATAAGGTAGTAAGGTTAGGTAATTGTAGTGGTTAACTAGGTTTACAAAATTGAGGTACTGTAGTTCAAACATTTAACAATTAGTTTATATATTAATGGTAAAGGTGATGTATCGGCATAATACAGTTTCTATATTGGAGTGTCTTAGGCAAACTTATTACTAGCTTAAGAATTATGAAGCGATTTGAATTCTGCGGGGGTCAAGATTCACCTCCTGGCCCCGCCTCCTTAAACGTGTTGATCGCCGTCACTGACTTCTCCTGTGGCTTATCATATCTATTCTTGAAGCTGTTATTGCGACCCCAGAATGGGCCCCAATGTATATACATGTTTATATGATTTTTGATGTATATTTTCCTTTTCTTATAATTTTATATTGCTGATATTTTCGATAATAGCTAAATCGTTAATATTTGCTTTATAATATTATTTGACTTATTTGAATTAGCTATTTTATTAGGTAGGATGTAACATTAAATATTGTGCTAAAGTGTGTTGTAGTTGGCAAACTACCGCTTATGACATTTCGCTTGTTATACTGCCGGCGTCTAGTTGCTGGTAGCCAGTCGGTGGCCTGACCACACCTGAGGTGGGTGACTACTTCTCCTTCCTCCGTCTCTCTACGCTCCTGACCATCGTTGAGACAACACTTCGCTCCTGTCTCTGCTTGTTTTCTCTTTATTTAGACTCTTTGGTAAAGTATGTATTCGGTGGTGAGACGACACATACTTCTCAGGACTCTGTGTAACTGTTCACAGAGAATAGTCTAGACAGTGATTTTCGAAGTTTTACTGGGTTGTGTGTCACATTGACACACTGAGATAACTCAGGTCTCTAGCTACAGCTCCTGACCTAATTTGCTAAGGCATCTGTGCACCGTCACAGTCTGGGATTTTTATGCTGAACGTGCTGTATAACCCCTGTGGTTTAGCGCTTCTATTTGATTATAATAATAATAATAATAATAATAATAATAATATGCTGAACTTAGATTCAGTAGTAAGGGAGTTTTGTGACTGTTTTGGAGGATCTATTGATGGTCCCCAGTTAGGGTCGATTTTCTATCTCCTGGTTCCTGACGTTGTGTTGCTGTTGCTTGTTATATTGCTGTTCTGCGAATTGGTCATTTTACTGTTCAATCAAGCTGTTCTGATTGTCAGTTTGATAGATAAGCTAGCTTATGAGAAGTTGTTCAGTCGTACACTGGTTCAGTCGAGTCTTAGTTACCTGGAGCTCACTCATACACACATCTACTCTTATTTGTATATATCTGCATATGCTTGTATTGCTGACATTGTACCTGATGGTACTTCAGAGTCATTTAGATATATGTGCCTTCAGCACAGTCTTATTGTATATGAGAGAAGTGTAGGAGCTACCCTCCTAATTAATATCTTTAACATATTTGTATTTGATTTACTTTGCTACCCTAGATTTTCTCACTTTGATAATAAACATTTTAAATATATTTCGTTGGTTAGTATCCTCTCAGTTGACATCCCATGATATTGAAATATGTTGGATAACTGGACCAGGATACTGACTGTTACAAAAGCCCAGTAACAGGCTGGATGCTAGAAGGGCTATCCTTTCTAGTGTTCGCTGGAGATGTCTATTACTAATAGATATCGTGTCATTTTGTAACACTGTGTATTGAGTTTACCTCCACCACCGCCCCATCCAATTCATTCCACTATTTAACCACACTAAGACTAAACAAATACTTCATTACAGCCATAAGTCTCATTTATTGACACAAAATGGGGGCAGTAATCTCACACAAACACCAGTAAATTACTACACTTGTGAATCATCTTGTAGTGATAAAGGGAAGAGAGTTGTTGTCAGTGTTGGTGTCATTGCTGTCACAAGGTGTTGGTGTCATTGCTGTCACAAGGTGTTGGTGTCATTGCTGTCACAAGGTGTTGGTGTCATTGCTGTCACAAGGTGTTGGTGTCATTGCTGTCACAAGGTGTTGGTGTCATTGCTGTCACAAGGTGTTGGTGTCATTGCTGTCACAAGGTGTTGGTGTCATTGCTGTCACAAGGTGTTGGTGTCATTGCTGTCACAAGGTGTTGGTGTCATTGCTGTCACAAGGTGTTGGTGTCATTGCTGTCACAAGGTGTTGGTGTCATTGCTGTCACAAGGTGTTGGTGTCATTGCTGTCACAAGGTGTTGGTGTCTATTGCTGTCACAAGGTGTTGGTGTCATTGCTGTCACAAGGTGTTGGTGTCATTGCTGTCACAAGGTGTTGGTGTCATTGCTGTCACAAGGTGTTGGTGTCATTGCTGTCACAAGGTGTTGGTGTCTTTGCTGTCACAAGGTGTTGGTGTCTTTGCTGTCACAAGGTGTTGGTGTCATTGCTGTCACAAGGTGTTGGTGTCATTGCTGTCACAAGGTGTTGGTGTCATTGCTGTCACAAGGTGTTGGTGTCATTGCTGTCACAAGGTGTTGGTGTCATTGCTGTCACAAGGTGTTGGTTGGTGTCATTGCTGTCAAAAGGTGTTGGTGTCATTGCTGTCACAAGGTGTTGGTGTCATTGCTGTCAAAGGTGTTGGTTGGTGTCATTGCTGTCAAAGGTGTTGGTTGGTCATTGCTGTCACAAGGTTGGTTGGTGTCATTGCTGTCACAAGGTGTTGGTGTCATTGCTGTCAAAAGGTGTTGGTTGGTGTCATTGCTGTCAAAAGGTGTTGGTTGGTGTCATTGCTGTCAAAAGGTGTTGGTTGGTGTCATTGCTGTCACAAGGTGTTGGTTGGTGTTATTGTTGTCACAAGGTGTTGGTGTTATTGCTGCCACAAGGTGTTGGTTGGTGTTATTGCTGTCACAAGGTTTTGGTGTCACTTAAGTTCAGTGTCTTGTTTGGAAACTAGAGAAACAAGCCGACCTTGAATACCTGATTGACTCTCAGTGGGAGGGGAGACAGACGTATCGGCAGGTTTAAGGAAGAGGTTGACGAAGGGGAGGTTATGTAGGAAGGCAGGGGAGAGGTTGACGAAGGGGAGGTTATGTAGGAAGGCAGGGGAGAGGTTGACGAAGGGGAGGTTATGTGGGAAGGCAGGGGAGAGGTTGACGAAGGGGAGGTTATGTGGGAAGGCAGGGGAGAGGTTGAAGAAGGGGAGGTTATGTGGGAAGGCAGGGGAGAGGTTGAAGGAGAGGTTATGTGGGAAGGCAGGGGAGAGGTTGATGGGGAGGTTATGTGGGAAGGCAGGGGAGAGGTTGAAGAAGGGGAGGTTATGTGGGAAGGCAGGGGAGGTTGAAGAAGGGGAGGTTATGTGGGAAGGCAGGGGAGAGGTTGAAGAAGGGGAGGTTATGTGGGAAGGCAGGGGAGAGGTTGAAGAAGGGGAGGTTATGTGGGAAGGCAGGGGAGAGGTTGAAGAAGGGGAGGTTATGTGGGAAGGCAGGGGAGAGGTTGAAGAAGGGGAGGTTATGTGGGAAGGCAGGGGAGGTTGAAGAAGGGGAGGTTATGTGGGAAGGCAGGGGAGAGGTTGAAGGGGAAGTTATGTGGGAAGGGAGAGGAGAGGTTGAAGGGGAGGTTATGTGGGAAGGCAGGGAAGAGGTTGAAGAAGGGGAGGTATTACAAATTAAGAAGCATTTGTAATAACGACTGTTTGGGATACTGAGTAAACTATCAGATTTTCAATATTTATTATATTATTATTAATATAAAAACATATACTCTGAATAAAAACATATAATCTTATAATTTGTGTAAAAACATATATCTCTTTATACACATTTATAAAACGTAGTAAAACAATCATAAAAATTCAGTGCAGTGTCAGATGTCGCTGCCATCAACGTGTCACACAGGACACCACACCTCTAGTCATGACACGCATTCTCTTCCGTGTCATCAGACACCTTGTCTCTGTGTTACACAACACGCCTTCTCTCCGTGTCACACGACACTCTCTGTGCCACATGGCACGCCCCCTGTGTCATGACTCCGTCTCTAAAAACCTTAACACCGCGTCATCCGACACCAACACCAAATCACACGACTATTCCACTTGTGTCGTGCCACCAGTTGTCACTACATCAATGAACACACACTGCCTGAAATCACTCAGAGTAAACACCAGTGACACTACAACTCAGTGACACTTTCAGGTACAGTCTCACAACTCCGGGTACACAGTCTCAGGTACAGTCTGGTGAATAAGCCAGTTGGAGTCTAAGGCCGTCACCAGCATGAAGAGTCACTCTCAAGGTCTATCTGTCGAACACTCCAGTGGAGTATCTGGGAGAGTTTACACTCTCCAGTTGGAGTTCTGGGAGAGTCTAGGACACTCTCCAGTTGGAGAGTCTGGTGTACACTCTCCAAGGAAGAGTCTGTACACTCTCCAAGGTGTAGGGAAGAGAGTCCGGTGAGCACTCTCCAATGGTGTAGGGAGAGTCGGAAGGACACTCTACAATAGTGTATGTGGAGAGTCGGGTTAACGCTCTCCAGTGTGAGAGTATAGTTGACACCCTCAAGGAGAGTCTGGTGGACACTCTCTACTAGAGTCTGGTGGACACTGTCAGTCAAGCCGGCTCGGAAGTCAAACATCAGTTCTGATGACATAACCCCCTTGACTGCCGGCCGGTAAGGTAACTACCTAACAACCGTTGTTAGGTACGGGGCCGTAACAGGAGGTTATGTGGGAAGGCAGGGGAGAGGTTCAAATGGGGAACAGTTAGTAAGTTTATTCGGGTATAGATACACATAAATACAGTTACATCACACATAGCAGCATATGTGTACATTACAAAGGATAACCCCAAAGTGAGTTATTTCCATTGGGATCCTTGTAATATCTTATTTTTTTAAACCTTAAAAGCTAAAACAGCTAAGTAACTCAACTATGTGAAAATCATTTAAAATAAAAGGGGATATATACCAGGAATAAGGTAAACTGAGTTATTTACAGTTGGCACTAGTGTTCCTCAGTACCATGCTCCTGCTGGTGGTAGTAGTAGTAGGGAGGAACACACTACCAGTGTTCCTCAGTACCATGCTCCCGCTGGTGGTAGTAGAGAGGAACACACTACCAGTGTTCCTCAGTACCATGCTCCCGCTGGTGGTAGTAGTAGTAGGGAGGAACACACTACCAGTGTTCCTCAGTACCATGCTGCTGCTGCTGGTGGTAGTAGGGAGGAACACACTACCAGTGTTCCTCAGTACCATGCTCCCGCTGGTGGTAGTAGTAGGGAGGAACACACTACCAGTGTTCCTCAGTACCATGCTCCCGCTGGTGGTAGTAGGGAGGAACACACTACCAGTGTTCCTCAGTACCATGCTCCCGCTGGTGGTAGTAGAGAGGAACACACTACCAGTGTTCCTCAGTACCATGCTCCCGCTGGTGGTAGTAGGGAGGAACACACTACCAGTGTTCCTCAGTACCATGCTCCGCTGGTGGTAGTAGGGAGGAACACACTACCAGTGTTCCTCAGTACCATGCTCCGCTGGTGGTAGTAGGAGGAACACACTACCAGTGTTCCTCAGTACCATGCTCCTGCTGGTGGAGTAGGAGAACACCTACCAGTGTTGCTCAGTACATGCTCCCCTGGGATAGTAGGAGGAACCACTACCAGTGTTCCTAGTACCATGCCCTGCTGTGGTAGTAGAGAGAACACTAACCATTCCTCAGTACCATGCCCGCTGGTGGTAGTAGGGAGGAACACACTACCAGTGTTCCTCAGTACCATGCTCCCGCTGGTGGTAGTAGGGAGGAACACACTACCAGTGTTCCTCAGTACCATGCTCCCGCTGGTGGTAGTAGGGAGGAACACACTACCAGTGTTCCTCAGTACCATGCTCCCGCTGGTGGTAGTAGGGAGGAACACACTACCAGTGTTCCTCAGTACCATGCTCCCGCTGGTGGTAGTAGAGAGGAACACACTACCAGTGTTCCTCAGTACCATGCTCCTGTTAGACATACTATAAACACCACCATATTTACGTGGGTCAATGTTTACATACGACTTGACTGTCTTATCCTGGAGTATAAGCTGAGGGGTATTCCGAGGGTCAACGCCCCCTAGGTAATTAACACACATGTGTTTCTGTATAAGAAAATCGTAAAAGCCTAATCTAACCCGAATACATTTACAGGAAATGAAAGAGGAGGTACGTAGCTGAGAGCAAAATGAGAGAAACGCTGGTGGATATTACACGGAAAATACCATTTAAGGTTTATGTATGTAAGTTTATTTAGGCCCCAGGTGCACACAAGTACAATTATCATACATAGTGTAAATTACTTAGGATAACCCAAAAAAAGTCAGACAAATTGACTTATTTCCATTGGTGTCCTCGTCAAATTCTGCGATATGAAGTCGTTTGTGCAAAGGACACCGTTATATTTTGAAACTATGGAGGATATACAAGTGTTCAACGAGCAGTCATTTATCAAGTGTTCAACGAGCAGTCATTTATCAAGTGTTCAACGAGCAGTCATTTATCAAGTGTTCAACGAGCAGTCATTTATCAAGTGTTCAACGAGCAGTCATTTATCAAGTGTTCAACGAGCAGTCATTTATCAAGTGTTCAACGAGCAGTCATTTATCAAGTGTTCAACGAGCAGTCATTTATCAAGTGTTCAACCAGCAGTCATTTATCAAGTGTTCAACTAGCAGTCATTTATCAAGTGTTCAACAGTCATTTATCAAGTGTTCAACGAGCAGTCATTTATCAAGTGTTCAACGAGGAGTCATTTATCAAGTGTTCAACAAGCAGTCATTCATCCAGTGTTCAACGAGGAGTCATTTATCAAGTGTTCAACGAGGATTCATCAAGTGTTCAACGAGGAGTCATTTATCAAGTGTTCAACAAGCAGTCATTCATCCAGTGTTCAACGAGGAGTCATTTATCAAGTGTTCAACAAGCAGTCATTCATCCAGTGTTCAACGAGGAGTCATTTATCAAGTGTTCAACAAGCAGTCATTCATCCAGTGTTCAACGAGGAGTCATTTATCAAGTGTTCAACAAGCAGTCATTTATGAAGTGTTCAACAAGCAGTCATTCATCCAGTGTTCAACGAGCAGTCATTTATCAAGTGTTCAACAAGCAGTCATTCATCCAGTGTTCAACGAGGAGTCATCAAGTGTTCAACGAGCAGTCATTTATCAAGTGTTCAACGAGGAGTCATTTATCAAGTGTTCAACGAGGAGTCATTTATCAAGTGTTCAACGAGGAGTCATCAAGTGTTCAACGAGAAGTCATTTATCAAGTGTTCAACGAGGAGTCATTTATCAAGTGTTCAACGAGGAGTCATTTATCAAGTGTTCAACGAGGAGTCATGGTTCAACGAGGAGTCATTATCAAGTGTTCAACGAGGAGTCATTTATCAAGTGTTCAACGAGGAGTCATTTATCAAGTGTTCAACGAGGAGTCATTTATCAAGTGTTCAACGAGGAGTCATTTATCAAGTGTTCAACGAGGAGTCATTTATCAAGTGTTCAACGAGGAGTCATTTATCAAGTGTTCAACGAGGAGTCATTTATCAAGTGTTCAACGAGGAGTCATTTATCAAGTGTTGAACGAGCAGTCATTTATCCAGTGTTCAACAAGCAGTCATTTATCAAGTGTTCAACGAACAAACATTTATCAAGTGTTCAACGAGGAGTCATTTATCAAGTATTCAACGAGGAGTCATACATGCAGTGTTCAACAACAACCACGGTCTTGACCAGGTGTGTGCTGTGTGTGTGTGTGTGTGTGTGTGTGTGTGTGTGTGTGTGTGTGTGTATGTGTGTGTGTGTATCTCAGTCATACATTTATTTTTACCCTTCTTTTTGTTCCCACATCAAAGTTCACACACCAGAAAGAACTCTGTGCTTTTAGCTCAGTCGCAATGTGTCCGGCATACAACCGAAAGAACACAGGTTTAATCTCTGGGCGAGTCGAGACCTATGGGCAATTTTCACTACACCTGCTGTCGAATTTACGAGTGAATCATCTGTTGTGGGACCCATCCACAAGACCCCAGAATCGCACTGCTTGGCAAAACTTTGTGGCCCAGTCTTGGACCCATTATGTACCTCTGTAATGTTGAGGTACAGTCCCTGGACCCATTATGTACCTCTGTAATCCTTTTGACTACCGCCCACAGGATGAGTATGGGCTGCATAATAAAGATATTAAACTTAACTTGGCTTTCTTGAGTAAATACCCTCTGGTATAAGGTAGAGGGGCATTTTATCAATGGAAAGTCTTTTTCTGTGTACGATGCTAAGGCGGAAGGTTTAGTTAGCATGACGACTTACATGAAATAACTGACTTGGGTCACAAGTGGGTAGACAAGCACCACGCAGAAGGAATGACACAGCTGGTGTAGCTGAAACATCATGCAGGGAGAAGTGCAATGATGTGCTCGTGTGAGTATGACATAACTGTGTAAATACTACATCTCAGTGCAACTCTACACTTGCATAGATGTATCGTAAATCACACTGTGCTTGCTACGTTTCTTGTTTGCTTAAGAGCTTGTAGCAGTTCACTGTGATACACTTCTCACTGTTCTTTCCCACTGACACCATCACGCATGCATTGGCATGTGCAACATGTACACCTCTTCTAAACTGCATACATGTTAGCTCTTTACCCAACACTATCACAGGTTTGCAAAAACATATATATTTTTTAATTCTAGGTACAAACACACATGAACAACAGAACTGATATTCCATTTCGTGTAAACACTAAATCATATTTTACGGTAACTATAATGAGACTGTAGATGGAAATCAAAGCACAGTGATTACCTTACAAGTAACTGATTACTTTACAAGTAAAGATACCCAGATGTTACTCATGCGTCTATTTTAGCCTCTTGTAGGCACTGAATACCACTGATATACTATTATTATTATTGAACGGTTGCATTTTATGCTTCCTACAACTTCTAAACTAACATTAAGTGCAACAGTTGTTCACGAGAGCTTAGACGAGGTGGGGAAGGGAGAGGTAGTCTGGTGAGGCCAGGCACACCGTCTTAGACGAGGTGGGGAAGGGAGAGGTAGTCTGGTGAGGCCAGGCACACCGTCTTAGACGAGGTGGGGAAGGGAGAGGTAGTCTGGTGAGGCCAGGCACACCGTCTTAGACGAGGTGGGGAAGGGAGAGGTAGTCTGGTGAGGCCAGGCACACCGTCCTAGAAGGTAAGCAGTAACCTGAGCAAGTTTGCTGATGCTGGCCACCAACTCCCCCGGCCTTGGCTTGCATTCGTTCGAGAAGGGCTTACGTAACATCTAACTGGTTTGTCTATTTTGTACAATCACCTGTCAATTCAGCTGCTTGTGGAGTCATCTTGTGGTGTCATCTGTGGAGACAGAACCGTCTAAGAGGCACGTAACTTCCCCCGTCTGCTAATAACATGTTCATTTTCCCACTATAATCTACCTTGTCCATAATTACTATCGCATCTTTCCTTAATTCATGGTATAACTTAACAAATCTTTGATGACAATTGTGTTGTAGAGGTGTAGTCAGGCATGGAACTACCTGTGTAGTGTGCATGCTTGCTTCAACACTCACTGGGTTTACAACAACACGTACACACAACAAAGCAAGCACACACAGGGGTGCAAACAATGAGCTGAGCGTTTGGGTAACTTGAGGTCGCGCACCGATGATTTGGGGTCACACTGATAATGGGGGGTCACACACTGATGAACTGGAGTCACATACTGGTGTTCTGGGACCAACATTTTGATAACTTAGCATCAATGTACGATAATTCGGGGTTCAATTCTGTTGAACCTCTTCAGTGACTAAATATATCGGTGTTAGGATGAACGAGGAGAGACCTTTCAAGTATTGTGCGATTTTAAAAAAATCGCGTGAGGACTATAAGTGACTATAAGTGACTATAAGGCGATACACACACTGCTCTTCCTATACTACCATCAACCTCCGCCATCATTACTCAAGATAATCTTGATTATTTCACAACGACGTGAAAATAACTGAGAGAAAGAGCACTTGCAAGAAGACCTCAGCAGCAGACGTACTGAGGGACGTCACCTGGTTATCCATACAACATACTCTCCTTCCTTCTACAGTGGCTTTTCTCACATAACTACCTTAAATCTTTTCTTTCTTTCAACACGTCGGCCGTTTCTCACCGAGGCAGGGTGGCCCAAAAGGAAAAACGAAAGTTTCTCCTTTTACATTTAGTAATATATACAGGAGAAGGGGTTACTAGCCCCTTGCTCCCGGCATTTTAGTCGCCTCTTACGACACGCATGGCTTACGGAGGAAGAATTCTGTTCCACTTCCCCATGGAGAACTACCTTAAATATATACACTTAATAGGTACGTTCGTGCAGTATTACTTTATGTATATTACAAAGTGATATACAGCAACAACATTAGCAATAATAATGTATTTTCAAAATCATCATATTCACGCAAGTCGAAGTAGTAAAGTGTGGCGCCTTAGTAAAGTAACACTTTATTATATATCAAAGAAATAACAAAGCTGTAGAGTAAAATATCTCAAGCTATAAATATACTGATATATTTACAAGTGTCTCTCACAGTTATAAATATAATATATACTCATAAACCTCAAGACATATAATCATAACTTTATCACCAAACTGTTTTTATATATATGTCGTGCCGAATAGGTAAAGTTTGCTATTTTGGCTTAAATAGTAACGCTCTTCTTGCCGAATAAGGCAAACGAAAATTTGTATGCAATAATTTCATAAAAATCAATGATTTTTTATTAAATGATTTATTATTAAATAATTGTAAACTTATCTAAAATATATTTAGTTGGATTAGGCTGAATTAAATTGCGCTTGTTATAATAAGGTTAGGTAAGTTTTCTAATGTTCTTTTGGTACAAAATTATTAATTTTTACATTAACATAAACGAAAAAATATATATTTTTAAACGTATAACAGAAAATTTTAGGAAGAACTTAATTTTAAATGAGTTCTTGCTAACTGACCAATTTTACCTATTCGGCACGACATATGTATATTGATACAATTAACAAACTACAGCTTGGCCGGGGATCGAACCCGTGTTACTTTAGCCCACTTCGTGGGAAGCAAGTCAGAATTCACGAGGCTCTAACCACTGGATCATACAATCCTTCAAACATCATGCACCTAGCGGGACTAGACATGTTTCATGATGCGAGAACATACGTGGCCGTGGTAACCTAAGTTCATTCTACTCCCGTTTAACACCAGCCTTCACCAACACTCGTGAGAAGACAATCAACGTAATCAGGGACAACTCGGGTTTAAGAAAATGTATTTTGAAAATACAATATGTCATAGTTTTTGAACCTTACAATAAGCGTTTGATAATATTTGATTAAATTTTATGATATAAATTATTTTACGATTTTCGCATAATAATATATAATCATGAATCTGGTGTGAATAATGCACGGTTTTATACGCACACACACACACACACACATACACATATACACACATATAAACACACATACACACATATACACAAACATAAACATACATACACACACATATATATATATACACATAGTAAAGAGTAATGAGGTGGCGTCTCTGGTACAAGCTTAGGAGAAGAAGGTTCGATCCTCCACCATTTCTTGTGCTAAATGCCCCATACTGTTTTAATTCTTCACGAAAAATGTTAGAAATCAAAGTGAGTGAAATTGGCGAGTATTGGTGATTTGTTAGGGTGAATAACAGGTGTTGATCACTCCATGACTGCAGTAACAGGTGTGTTGATCACTCCATGACTGCAGTAACAGGTGTGTTGATCACTCCATGACTGCAGTAACAGGTGTGTTGATCACTCCATGACTGCAGTACTGTCTTGGACGCATCGCTAAAGTTGTTTTTCCTTCTTGTTCCCTGATTACTTCCTATTTCATAGGAATAGGAAGTAATCAGGGAAGAGCCAAAGCAATTAGGGAAGAACCAAAGTAACCAGGGAAGAGCCAAAGAAGGCAAAGGTACCTTCAACTCTCTGGATCTAGAGCATTTTGCCTGTACCAAGTCATCGTGTAGGGAGGCAAAAACGAAGTGCACTAGAGAATGGAAAAAGTACAGAAGACAAAGGACCCAGGAAAATAAAGAGATTAGCCGAAGAGCCAGAAATGAATATGCACAGGGTAACAGTCTGATGATCTGAGGATTATTCTGGTGATTTAGTTTTTCTCTAGTGATTTAAGTGTCACATTCCGGTGACAAAGTGATCAAAGCCCCGTGAGGGAACGCCAAACCAGGACGTGAGTGAAGTACCAACAAGCTTCAAACTGTAAACAAACCATACCACGGGTGGGGTTCGAACCCCACCCGTGGTATGTTTGTTTACAATCGTGTCATTACGATTTCGTGAGTCATGTTCAAACTGTACCTATTTATAAACGTCTGCTCAGGTGATCAACCCCAAGATCCTTGTCTATGGAAACTGATAAGAAACAAGATAATTTCCCCTGTAAAGGATTCCAGAACACTCCCTTCAGAGGTAAATGTTTTAAACATTCCTTCAGGGAAACTGGAACATCTTTTATTTAAAGAAAACTGGAACAACTCTCCAGGGAAACTGGAACAATCCTTCTGAAAAGCAAACTGGAACAATCCTCCATCAGGAAACTGGAACAACCCTCCATCAGGGAAACTGGAACAGTCCTTCTGAAAAGCAAACTGGAACAATCCTCCTTCAAGGAAACTGGAACAACCCTCCATCAGGGAAACTGGAACAGTCCTTCTGAAAAGCAAACTGGAATTTTCAGCGTGCACAAGTAAGGAGGTTAGGGTAAAGAGCGAGTTTGGTGAGCCAGTCCTTCAAGAGGTCATGAGAGAGACAGTGAGAGACTCCATAGAGATTGTATTGCCACATGACCAGAGAATATGTAACTCCAGGAAGCTGGAGTGAAACACGTGAGTGCATGGAGTGACCAAGCACATACCGAGTGCATGAACTAGGAATGAACAAGCACGTGTACCAGGAAAGAACGAGTGCATGAACTAGGAATGAACAAGCACGTGTACCAGGAAAGAACGAGTGCATGAACTAGGAATGAACAAGCACGTGTACCAGGAAAGAACGAGTGCATGAACTAGGAATGAACAAGCACGTGTACCAGGAAAGAACGAGTGCATGAACTAGGAATGAACAAGTACGTGTACCAGGAAAGAACGAGTGCATGAACTAGGAATGAACAAGCACGTGTACCAGGAAAGAACGAGTGCATGAACTAGGAATGAACAAGCACGTGTACCAGGAAAGAACGAGTGCATGAACTAGGAATGACCCAGTTCGTTGACGCTAAAATGGAGAATATAGACGTGGAACAAGTAGCGACCTGCGTGGAACAGGAAGTAGCGACCTGCATGGAACAAGTAGCGACCTGCGTGGAACAAGAAGTAGCAACCTGCATGGAACAAGTAGCAACCTGCGTGGAACAAGAAGTAGCGACCTACGAGGAACAAGAAGGAAGACAGTACACCAGGTCTGGAAGGCCACTCACTAAGAGGAGCTCCGTGCCGACGCAGCAACAAGTAGGGCGTCCAGTGAGTGGACGCTGGATAGTTAACTTTCAGCGAGGTGGGTTGCCAACTAGCCACCCCCTTCTATCCTCCCCTTCACCATTCTTCCTTCCTCTTCCCCCTTCCCTTTCCTCACCTCCATCCCTCCTCTCTTATCTCCTCTTTTCCGCCCTTACTCCTTTATCTCCTTTATCTCCTCCCTCAACATTCCTCCTCCCACCACCACCCATCCTCCAGAACCTCCCCACGGTCCTTCCCCCACCACCACACATCCTCCAGAACCTCCCCACGGTCCTCCCCCACCACCACCCATCCTCCAGCACCTCCCCACGGTCCTTCCCCCACCACCACACATCCTCCAGAACCTCCCCACGGTCCTCCCCCACCACCACCCATCCTCCAGCACCTCCCCACGGTCCTTCCCCCACCACCACCCATCCTCCAGCACCTCCCCCCGGTCCTTCCCCACCACCACACATCCTCCACAACCTCCCCACGGTCCTCCCCACCACCACACATCCTCCAGCACCTCCCCACGGTCCTCCCCACCACCACACATCCTCCAGCACCTCCCACGGTCCTCCCCACCACCACACATCCTCCAGCACCTCCCACGGTCCTCCCCACCACCACACATCCTCCAGCACCTCCCCACGGTCCTCCCCACCACCACATCCTCCAGCACCTCCCCACGGTCCTCCCCCACCACCACACATCCTCCAGCACCTCCCACGGTCCTCCCCCACCACCTCACATCCTCCAGCACCTCCCACGGTCCTTCCCCCACCACCACACATCCTCCAGAACCTCCCCACGGTCCTCCCCACCCCCACACATCCTCCAGAACCTCCCACGGTCCTCCCCACCACCACACATCCTCCAGAACCTCCCACGGTCCTTCCCCCACCACCACACATCCTCCAGCACCTCCCCACGGTCCTCCCCACCACCACCTCCCAAGGGTCCTCCCCACCACCACCCATCCTCCAGCACCTCCCCACCACCACCCATCCTCCAGCACCTCCCAGCTCGGAGACGCAACTCACTCAGTATGTTCATCCTGCCCCACCGAGCCGAGGTCTCACCACGTGCTCCCGAGAGCTCTCTTACCAGTCAGTCTTCTGGCTGACACCTCTTCCATGACTGACAGCGGTCTGCACTGACTTACAGTGCTGTCAGCAGCTTTGCTGTGACACACGTTACAAACTGCCCGCCTTCTTATAGTGATTTACGGTGATTTACAGTGCTGTCAGCAGCTTTACACTGACATACGTTACAAACTGCCCGCCTTCTTATAGTGATTTACGGTGATTTACAGTGCTGTCAGCAGCTTTACACTGACATACGTTACAAACTGCCCGCCTTCTTATAGTGATTTACGGTGATTTACAGTGCTGTCAGCAGCTTTACACTGACATACGTTACAAACTGCCCGCCTTCTTATAGTGATTTACGGTGATTTACAGTGCTGTCAGCAGCTTTACACTGACACACGTTACAGTACAATGGTGTGTGCTGGTCTAAAGTGAGTTGTAAATCTGGTTTATATACACACGTGAAAAAATCGTTAAAAATTTTAATTAATGTTTTTTAAATAATAATAATTTTGGTAGAAAACTCTTTTTAAACGTCTTAAAAACTATAAAAATCGCGACGTACAGTGAGTTGTAATGATATACAGTGAGTTGTAATGATTTACAGTGAGTTGTAATGATTTACAGTGAGTTGTAATGATATACAATGAGTTGTCATGATTTACATTGAGCTGTAATGATTTAGAGGGAGTTGTCATGATTTACATTGAGCTGTAATGATTTAGAGGGAGTTGTCATGATTTACATTGAGTTGTAATGATTTACAGGGAGTTGTAATGATTTACAGTGAGTTGTAATGATTTACAATGAGTTGTCATGATTTACATTGAGCTGTAATGATTTAGAGGGAGTTGTCATGATTTACAGTGAGTTGTAATGATTTACAATGAGTTGTCATGATTTACAGTGAGTTGTAATGATTTACAGGGAGTTGTCATGATTTACATTGAGTTGTAATGATTTACAATGAGTTGTCATGATTTACAGTGAGTTGTAATGATTTACAGGGAGTTGTCATGATTTACAGTGAAGAGTTGTAACGATTTACAATGAGTTGTCATGATATACAGTGAGTTGTAATGATTTACAAGGAGTTGTCATGATTTACAGTGAGTTGTAATGATTTACAGTGAAGAGCTGTAACGATTTACAATGAGTTGTCATGATTTGCAATGAGTTGTCATGATTTACAATGAGTTGTCATGATTTACAATGAGCTGTCATGATTTACAATGAGCTGTCATGATTTACAATGAGTTGTCATGATTTACAATGAGCTGTCATGATTTACAATGAGCTGTCATGATTTACAATGAGTTGTCATGATTTACACTGATCTGTAATGATTTACAGGGAGTTGCCATGATTTACAGTGAGGTAAAGTGCTGATATTTTACATGAAGTTCTGATTTACAGTAGGGTCTGTTGATTTACCATTGAGTGGCGGTGATTTACAGCAGTGTCCTGTGATTTACAGAGGTGTCCAGTGCTTCAGAAAGATGTGTTTAAAAATTTAAATAATAAGATATTCACAAGGACCACAGTGGAAATAAGTCACTCTGATCGACTTTTTTTTCTTGGGTTATCTTTGGATTATCTTAGGTTATCTTTGGGTTATCTTAGGTTATCTTTGGGTTATCTTAGGTTATCTTTGGGTTATCTTAGGTTATCTTTGGGTTATCTTAGGTTATCTTTGGGTTATCTTAGGTTATCTTTGGGTTATCTTAGGTTATCTTTGGGTTATCTTAGGCTATCTTTGTGTTATCTTAGGTTATCTTTGGGTTATCTTAGGTAGTTTAGACGTATGCTGCTATGTGTACTCATGTGTAGCTGAGCCTAAACTTGCTTATCATATACAATAGTTTACAATTGATTACCGCCTTGTGGTACAGTTTACTGTAGAGTGCGGTCATTTAGTACTTATTTACAGTTGTGTGATGAGATTTACAGTTGTGTGGTGTAAGTTACAGTTGTGTGGTGAGATTTACAGTTGTGTGGTGAGATTTATATTTACATAATTTACAGTCAGCTACGATGATTAATTAATGAACATTTACAATGGTTCACAGTGATTTAAATTTGTTATTATTAAATTCACGGGGGGAAGCACAAAATCCGTAGGGGCGGTCACACAGCGCCTGGAGAATTGGAGGTAGTCAGGTTTGATCTAAGGAGGAGGAAGGTAACTCTAATACCTTGGATCAAGAACCCTTCACCACCATCAATTTACCTGACCCTGGTATTGAGTTCTAACAACGTTATTTAAAGACTCACGAACGTTCTTTCAGAACTCACGAACGTTCTTTTAGGCCTCACGAACGTTCTTTTAGTACTCACAAACGTTCTTTCAGAACTCACGAACGTTCTTTTAGAACTCACGAACGTTCTTTTAAAACTAACGTTCTTTTAGGACTCACAAGCGTTCTTTCAGAACTCACGAACGTTCTTTTAGAACTCACGAACATTCTTTTAGAACTCACGAACGTTCTTTCAGAACTCACGAACGTTCTTTCAGAACTCACAAACGTTCTTCCAAGATTCTGATTAGAACAACAACTGTTGTAGTAATCAGAATCCATCAAGTGAGATCACTCGATGTAAGTGTGAAGTGTTCTTGATCCAAGGGACTGGAGGTACCCCCCCCTCCCCCCGTTCCCTGGAATCTCACGAACGTTTCACATGCCACAAAGAAACGTTTCTCGTGCTGGTGCTGCTGCTTAAGGTGATGTTCTTGGTGTTGCAACATTAATTTTTCCACTGCTTGCCTTTATGGATCTCTGTTGTGAATTCGCACGCATCAACTGCGCCTTGAAATCCGCAAGCCTTAATTTTTTAAAGAAAGTGAATGGGTAAGCCAGCGAAAGGCCTCGGTCTGATGACCAAAAGCTCCAGTCCTGTCGGGGAAACACTTGTCCTCTTTCCTGACAAATCTTACCTAACCTAATCTCTGTTAAAATCGACTGGTCAGATCTTGGCATTTCATCTCCAGCGTGGGACTGAAGATACTGGCAGCAGAGCATCCTTTCAATAACACGTTTCGCCCAAGATTGGGCTTCTTCCGTGGTGCAGCACCTGAAAAAATCCCAGCCTTGGGCGAAAAGTATTAAGACGACCCCTGTGCAATCAGCGTTTTTATTCCCACATGTCGGCTTTTCTCCTTGTCTACCTGTATCTCCAGCGTGTCCACCTGTGTCCACCTGCAGGTCTTGCCTCCTAGAGCTGCAGGTACTCAGCGGTCCCCACCGCCTGTGAAAACAGCGGACTTTCACTGGAAAACATCTGTTTACTGCCCAGTGTCTGTCTTCACTTCTGACAGTATATGATTAAGACACATGTACAACAGTTGGGTCCCTGTATCGTTGAAACGTTTCGCCCACACAGTAGACTTCTTCAGTCAGATACAGAGGCAACAGGTGTAGTAGTGAAATGAAGAGGAAGTAATCAGTCCCTCAACCTTGTAGAAATAGTATCGAGGTGGTCAGTCCCTCAGGGACTGACCACCCGTCCTGTGGTGAACAGTTATAGAGCTCCACCCGTCCTGTGGTGAACAGTTATAGAGCTCCACCCATCCTGTGGTGAACAGTTATAGAGCTCCACCCGTCCTGTGGTGAACAGTTATAGAGCTCCACCCGTCCTGTGGTGAACAGTTATAGAGCTCCACCCATCCTGTGGTGAACAGTTATAGAGCTCCACCCGTCCTGTGGTGAACAGTTATAGAGCTCCACCCGTCCTGTGGTGAACAGTTATAGAGCTCCACCCATCCTGTGGTGAACAGTTATAGAGCTCCACCCATCCTGTGGTGAACAGTTATAGAGCTCCACCCATCCTGTGGTGAACAGTTATAGAGCTCCACCCATCCTGTGGTGAACAGTTATGGAGCTCCACCCGTCCTGTGGTGAACAGTTATAGAGCTCCACCCGTCCTGTGGTGAACAGTTATAGAGCTCCACCCGTCCTGTGGTGAACAGTTATAGAGCTCCACCCGTCCTGTGGTGAACAGTTATAGAGCTCCACCCATCCTGTGGTGAACAGTTATAGAGCTCCACCCATCCTGTGGTGAACAGTTATAGAGCTCCACCCATCCTGTGGTGAACAGTTATGGAGCTCCACCCATCCTGTGGTGAACAGTTATAGAGCTCCACCCATCCTGTGGTGAACAGTTATAGAGCTCCACCCATCCTGTGGTGAACAGTTATGGAGCTCCACCCGTCCTGTGGTGAACAGTTATAGAGCTCCACCCATCCTGTGGTGAACAGTTATGGAGCTCCACCCGTCCTGTGGTGAACAGTTATAGAGCTCCACCCGTCCTGTGGTGAACAGTTATGGAGCTCCACCCGTCCTGTGGTGAACAGTTATAGAGCTCCACCCATCATGTGAGCAGATACAGAGCTCCACCCGACCTGTAATTACTTACAGAGCTCTTTAGAGTGTATTCATAATAATGTTGGTAGAATTACCGATAATATGTTAGCCATTACAATCAATACAGTAAGGGCTTGACAAAGCTCCTGGAGAGCGAAACGTTGCCACAACAAAATGTCGCACAAGTTGCACCATGTGTCCTTTTACCCAACACAAGTGTATTCGGTTTCACAATCCTCATTTACATTTAATCCGGATTTAGTTTGCTACATTTATTACCATGGTCAAACTTTTGTGTGAGGCTCGTTATCCCTCGTCCATTTATTTTATTTTCTCGCTAAACAACTTTTGTTCAGTTTATTTGAGTATTGTTCTAGTTGCGGTATTGTGCCTTTGTGTTCCCTGTGTTTACCTTCTCATCTGATAGCCTGAATGCGAGGCTAAGGTGTTAACTTTAAAAAATAAATTATTTTCTGACCAAAATTGAATACCCTGTATGAGGAAACACCGCTCTTGAGGTCTGAACCGTCTATAAATTCCCTTCAGGAGAGAAGTTACAGAAAATATCGATACAGTATGCCCATTTTCGTGGATGCCATCTGAGGTACCCGGTGTGACAGGACTTTTAAGGCTTCTGAGAAGGGCAAGGAACAGCAGTTGGGACGGGAGTGCGTGCTGGCTTGTTTGGTCGAGTCAGAGTGATGGTGCTACGGGGCACAAGGTGTTTACAGTAAGTCCTCGCTTAACGTCGTCAATAGGTTCTTAGAAACTGCGACTTTAAGCGAAACTACATATAGCAAAACCACTTTTACCATAGGCTAATTGATATAAACATCAGGGGCAGCACAGTGCACCTTTAGCACTCATTACAACAGGGTTAAATCAAGGAATAAATGTTTGCAAAGCAAAAATTTTAAGGAGCGCCACCTACCACCAGGCAGTTCACAGGAACGTGCAAACTCCACACAGACAGTGGCCCCGGCCGTGAATCGATTTTTTTCTCATCAACGTCATAACGAAACGACGTTGAACAAAACAACGTTAAGTGAGAACTTACTGTACACTCCTGCTGGGAGACCCAGTTTCTCCAGTTACTGCTGCAGGTGGTGGTGGTGGTGGTGGTGGTGAAGCATCGGCTGCAGGTACTGAATGTTAATTGTCTAATGTATGTGTCTGTAATGTTTAGCGTGTGGTTTAACTAATGGTGTGAGGGCGTGTGTTTACACACTCACTCTTCACACAACGATAATACCGTTCACATGGCCCCTCACACGGAGATTCCTTGACGCCGGTGAGGGGCTCTTGATTCAAAGACTTGGGCTTGACCTCCCCTTCCTGGGATCCAGCCTGATTTCCTCTTGTTCCCCCAGGCGCTGTATGATCCCCTAAGGATTTAGAGCTTCCACATAAACGTAATAAGTATAATGTGTTCACACGGCTGCTAGACATTCTAGACTGAACGACCTTGTACCTTCCATCAACTTCACTAGACATTCTACACTGAACGACCTTGTACCTTCTATCAACTTCACTATACAAAATTAACACGAGATTCATTCCTTGTCTTTAAATGTTATTAAAATAATTTTGTTATTAAATTTAACATATGTTGTACATGAAGCCCATCATTGTTTGTTCACATGTTGCAATGATGATTAAGACACGTGTGCATTGTGCAACACTTAGGTATCCTTAATGTTGAAAAGTTTTGCCTATACAGTAGACTTCTTCAGTCAAATACCGAGGCAGCAAGTGTAGTAGTGAGATGAAGATAATGTAATCAGTCCACCTCAGTGTCTCAGGGAATGACCACCTCAAATACTTTTTTTTTTACTCTGGCAAGATTACTAATCTTTTTCTTTCTGTCTCGTAAACATGTAAGTTGACAGGTAAATCTTACGAGCAGTTACTTTCATTCAGTACACGCATACCTTACTGTCCTAGGTTCTCATTAGTAGGAGTTTCACGACTCACTTGCCATGGTTTCTAACACTACAAGTACCGTGGTTTCTTAGTAGTAGATTTTAACCCTGTGTCGTTACCTTTCCAACCTAGGAGGCCTGGTCCGAGACCAAGCCGTGGCGAAAATAATCTCCATAACCACACTACTGATAGGAGATAACAGATGATAGATAAAGACTGCAGGTATGAATGTAACTGCACAAGCACAGTGTAAGCATGACACAAAATACTGATGATCTGTTACCCCCATTTGAAGTTGTCTGACCACCCATGAGGCTGGTGACCCATGAAGCTGGTGGTCCATGAGGCTGGTGACCCATGAGGCTGGTGGTCCATGAGGCTGGTGACCCATGAGGCTGGTGACCCATGAAGCTGGTGGTCCATGAGGCTGGTGACCCATGAGGCTGGTGGTCCATGAGGCTGGTGACCCATGAGGCTGGTGGTCCATGAGGCTGGTGACCCATGAAGCTGGTGGTCCATGAGGCTGGTGACCCATGAGCTGGTGGTCCATGAGGCTGGTGATCCATGAAGCTGGTGGTCCATGAGGCTGGTGACCCATGAGGCTGGTGGTCCATGAGGCTGGTGACCCATGAGGCTGGTGACCCATGAGGCTGGTGACCCATGAAGCTGGTGGTCCATGAGGCTGGTGACCCATGAAGCTGGTGGTCCATGAGGCTGGTGACCCATGAGGCTGGTGGTCCATGAGGCTGGTGACCCATGAGGCTGGTGGTCCATGAGGCTGGTGACCCATGAAGCTGGTGGTCCATGAGGCTGGTGACCCATGAGGCTGGTTGTCCAAGAGGCTGGTGGTCCATGAGGCTGGTTGTCCAGAGGTTGGTGGTCCATGAGGCTGGTGACCCATGAGGCTGGTGGTCCATGAGGCTGGTGACTCATGAGGCTGGTGACCCATGAAGCTGGTGGTCCATGAGGCTGGTGACCCATGAGGCTGGTTGTCCAAGAGGCTGGTGGTCCATGAGGCTGGTTGTCCAAGAGGCTGGTGGTCCATGAGGCTGGTGACCCATGAGGCTGGTGGTCCATGAGGCTGGTGACCCATGAGGCTGGTAGTCCATGAGGCTGGTGACCCATGAGGCTGGTGGTCCATGAGGCTGGTGACCCATGAGGCTGGTGGTCCATGAGGCTGGTGACCCATGAGGCTGGTGGTCCATGAGGCTGGTGACCCATGAAGCTGGTGGTCCATGAGGCTGGTGACCCATGAGGCTGGTTGTCCAAGAGGCTGGTGGTCCATGAGGCTGGTTGTCCAAGAGGCTGGTGGTCCATGAGGCTGGTGACCCATGAGGCTGGTGGTCCATGAGGCTGGTGACCCATGAGGCTGGTGACCCATGAAGCTGGTGGTCCATGAGGCTGGTGGTCCAAGAGGCTGGTGACCCATGAGGCTGGTGGTCCATGAGGCTGGTGACCCATGAAGCTGGTGGTCCATGAGGCTGGTGACCCATGAGGCTGGTTGTCCAAGAGGCTGGTGGTCCATGAGGCTGGTTGTCCAAGAGGCTGGTGGTCCATGAGGCTGGTGACCCATGAGGCTGGTGGTCCATGAGGCTGGTGACCCATGAGGCTGGTAGTCCATGAGGCTGGTGACCCATGAGGCTGGTGGTCCAAGAGGCTGGTGACCCATGAAGTTGGTGGTCCATGAGGCTGGTGACCCATGAGGCTGGTGGTCCAAGAGGCTGGTGACCCATGAGGCTGGTGATCCATGAGGCTGGTGGTCCATGAGGCTGGTCACCCATAAGGCTGGTGGTCCATGAGGCTGGTGGTCCATGAGGCTGGTCACCCATGAGGCTGGTGGTCCATGAGGCTGGTCACCCATGAGGCTGGTGGTCCATGAGGCTGGTCACCCATAAGGCTGGTGGTCCATGAGGCTGGTGGTCCATGAGGCTGGTGACCCATGAGGCTGGTGGTCCATGAGGCTGGTGGTCCATGAGGCTGGTGGTCCAAGAGGCTGGTGACCCATGAAGTTGGTGGTCCATGAGGCTGGTGACCCATGAGGCTGGTGGTCCATGAGGCTGGTGACCCATGAGGCTGGTAGTCCAAGAGGCTGGTGACCCATGAGGCTGGTGGTCCATGAGGCTGGTGACCCATGAGGCTGGTGGTCCAAGAGGCTGGTGACCCATGAGGCTGGTGGTCCATGAGGCTGGTGGTCCATGAGGCTGGTGGTCCATGAGGCTGGTGGTCCATGAGGCTGGTGGTCCATGAGGCTGGTGGTCCATGAGGCTGGTGGTCCATGAGGCTGGTGGTCCATGAGGCTGGTGGTCCATGAGGCTGGTGGTCCATGAGGCTGGTGGTCCATGAGGCTGGTGGTCCATGAGGCTGGTGGTCCATGAGGCTGGTGACCCATGAGGCTGGTGGTCCATGAGGCTGGTGGTCCATGAGGCTGGTGGTCCATGAGGCTGGTGGTCCATGAGGCTGGTGGTCCATGAGGCTGGTGGTCCATGAGGCTGGTGGTCCATGAGGCTGGTGGTCCATGAGGCTGGTGGTCCATGAGGCTGGTGGTCCATGAGGCTGGTGGTCCATGAGGCTGGTGGTCCATGAGGCTGGTGGTCCATGAGGCTGGTGGTCCATGAGGCTGGTGGTCCATGAGGCTGGTGGTCCATGAGGCTGGTGGTCCATGAGACTGTAGTAACAATAAAACATACATAATCAAGACTGTCTTAGCAAGAAACCTCAAATAATTTAAAATACAGCATTACAGACCTCTGCTTCCCCCCGAGCCCTGTCATACCTACTCCTAAACCTGCGTATAAATATCATATTCACCACGACACACATCCAGTGAATGAAAAAAAGTACTTTCTGACATGGTGTCTTGTGTTTACTAGCTCCCGTCTAGGTTTCCTTGTGCCTGGTCTTGGTATTTCACACACTGTCCCAATCCATCCAATCATTTGCTCGAGTATCTTGCACGTCATGAACATGTTTTCCCTATTCCAGAGTTGTGACCTTGAGCTTAGGCACTACCCAGGATATATACACCCAGTATATATGTACCCAGAATATATGGACCCAGGATATATACACCCAGTAAATATGCACCCAGGATATATACACCTAGTATATATGCACCCAGGATATATACACCCAGTATATATGCACCCAGGATATATGCACCCAGGATATATACACTCAGTATATATGCACCCAGGATATATACACCTAGTATATATGCACCCAGGATATATACACCCAGTATATACGCACCCAGGATATATGCACCCAGGATATATACACCCAGTATATATGCACCCAGGATATATCCACCGTATATATGCACCCAGGATATATACACCCAGTATATACGCACCCAGGATATATGCACCCAGGATATATACACCCAGTATATATGCACCCAGGATATATACACCTAGTATATATGCACCCAGGATATATACACCCAGTATATACGCACCCAGGATATATGCACCCAGGATATATACACCCAGTATATATGCACCCAGGATATATCCACCGTATATATGCACCCAGGATATATACACCCAGTATATACGCACCCAGGATATATGTACCCAGGATATATACACCCAGGATATACGAGCATACACCCAAGATATACGAGTATACACCCAGGATATATAGACCCAGAATATACGAGCATACACCCAGGATATATAGACCCAGGATATACGAGTATACACCCAAAATATACGAGCATACACCCAGGATATATACACCCAGGATATACGATCATACACCAAAGATATACGAGTATACACCCAGGATATATACACCCAGGATATACGAGTATACACCCAGGATATATACACCCAGGATATACGAGTATACACCCAGGATATATACACCCAGAATATACGAACATACACCCAGGATATACGAGTATACACCCAGGATATATACACTCAAGATATACGAGTATACACCCAGGATATATACACTCATGATATACGAGTATACACCCAGCATATATACACCCAAAATATACGAGTATACACCCAGGATATACGAGTATACACCCAGGATATACGAGTATACACCCAGGATATACGAGTATACACCCAGGATATACGAGTATACACCCAGGATATACGAGTATACACCCAGCATATATACACCCAGGATATACGAGTATACACCCAGGATATATACACTCGGGATATACGAGTAGACACCCAGGATATATACACTCAGAAGTGTATTCCTCTCAGTGTATATACACTGAGAGTATACTTAATCCCTATTTTAGATATGACTGTATCAGTGTCTGGTGGTGAGAGATGAGGTGCAGCCTCATTGTGTACAGAGTCCTTAAAGATATTTTTTCTTACTGAAGTACCTGAAGTCTGTTCCGAAATTCACTAGTGTGAGAGGCTACCATGGTTACGGTTTTGTACTCCGTTGTTAGAGTGTTGCTGTACTTGCCCGGAGACATGTTAGGTGTGATGTTCACTCCCAGAGCCTTGAGTTGCGTCAGTGCTTGTAGTAGCTCTATTATCAGTCTGTATGACACGTGTGTGTGTACATGTCTGGGGTGAGCAACAAGGACACAACGCATCAGCTGATGCACACACACACACACACACACACACACACACACACACACACACACACACACACACACACACACACACACACTTGTTTACCTGCTGTCTGTCTGTCATCTTTCTGACCTTGTTGATTTCCTGTGTGTACCCAGTTTTACTCGCCTAGTTGTACTCACCTCTAGTAGCACTCTCCTAGATGATACAGCAGTATAAGTACAGACATCAACACAGGTACAGCACCAACAGTATAAGTACAGACACCAGCACAGGTACAGCATCAACAGTACAAATACAGACACCAGCACAGGTACAGCACCAACAGTATAAGTACAGACACCAACACAGGTACAGCACCAACAGTATAAGTACAGACACCAGCACAGGTACAGCACCAACAGTATAAGTACAGACACCAGCACAGGTACAGCACCAACAGTACAAGTACACACACCAACACAGGTACAGACACCAACACAGGTACAGACACCAACACAGGTACAGACACCAACACAGGTACAGACACCAACACAGGTACAGACACCAACACAGGTACAGACACCAACACAGGTACAGACACCAACACAGGTACAGACACCAACACAGGTACAGACACCAACACAGGTACAGACACCAACAGTATAAGTACAGACACCAACACAGGTACAGCACCAACAGTATAAGTACAGACACCAACACAGGTACAGCACCAACAGTATAAGTACAGACACCAACACAGGTACAGCACCAACAGTACAAGTACAGACACCAACACAGGTACAGCACCAACAGTACAAGTACAGACATCAACACAGGTACATCACCAACAGTACAAGTACAGACACCAACACAGGTACAGCATCAACAGTACAAGTACAGACACCAACACTGGTACAGCATCAACAGTACAAGTACAGACACCAACACAGGTACAGCACCAACAGTACAAGTACAGACATCAACACAGGTACAGCACCAACAGTACAAGTACAGACACCAACACAGGTACAGCACCAACAGTACAAGTACAGACATCAACACAGGTACAGCATCAACAGTACAAGTACAGACACCAACACAGGTACAGCATCAACAGTACAAGTACAGACACCAACACAGGTACAGCATCAACAGTACAAGTACAGACATCAACACAGGTACAGCACCAACAGTACAAGTACAGACATCAACACAGGTACAGCACCAACAGTACAAGTACAGACATCAACACAGGTACAGCACCAACAGTACAAGTACAGACATCAACACAGGTACAGCACCAACAGTACAAGTACAGACATCAACACAGGTACAGCATCAACAGTACAAGTACAGACACCAACACAGGTACAGCATCAACAGTACAAGTACAGACACCAACACAGGTACAGCATCAACAGTACAAGTACAGACATCAACACAGGTACAGCACCAACAGTACAAGTACAGACATCAACACAGGTACAGCACCAACAGTACAAGTACAGACATCAACACAGGTACAGCACCAACAGTACAAGTACAGACATCAACACAGGTACAGCACCAACAGTACAAGTACAGACATCAACACAGGTACAGCATCAACAGTACAAGTACAGACACCAACACAGGTACAGCAACAACAGTACAAGTACAGACATCAACACAGGTACAGCACCAACAGTACAAGTACAGACACCAACACAGGTACAGCACCAACAGTACAAGTACAGACACCAACACAGGTACAGCATCAACAGTACAAGTACAGACACCAACACAGGTACAGCACCAACACAGGTACAGCACCAACACAGGTACAGCATCAACAGTACAAGTACAGACACCAACACAGGTACAGCACCAACAGTACAAGTACAGACACCAACACAGGTACAGCACCAACAGTATAAGTACAGACACCAACACAGGTACAGCACCAACAGTATAAGTACAGACACCAACACAGGTACAGCATCAACAGTACAAGTACAGACACCAACACTGGTACAGCATCAACAGTACAAGTACAGACACCAACACTGGTACAGCATCAACAGTATAAGTACAGACACCAACACAGGTACAGCACCAACAGTACAAGTACAGACACCAACACAGGTACAGCATCAACAGTACAAGTACAGACACCAACACAGGTACAACACCAACAGTACAAGTACAGACACCAACACAGGTACAGCACCAACACTATAAGTACAGACACCAACACAGGTACAGCATCAACAGTACAAGTACAGACACCAACACAGGTACAGCACCAACAGTACAAGTACACACACCAACACAGGTACAGCACCAACAGTATAAGTACAGACACCAACACAGGTACAGCATCAACAGTACAAGTACACACACCAACACAGGTACAGCACCAACAGTACAAGTACAGACACCAACACAGGTACAGCATCAACAGTACAAGTACACACACCAACACAGGTACAGCATCAACAGTACAAGTACACACACCAACACAGGTACAGCATCAACAGTACAAGTACACACACCAACACAGGTACAGCACCAACAGTACAAGTACAGACACCAACACTGGTACAGCATCAACAGTACAAGTACACACACCAACACAGGTACAGCATCAACAGTACAAGTACACACACCAACACAGGTACAGCATCAACAGTACAAGTACAGACACCAACACAGGTACAGCACCAACAGTACAAGTACAGACACCAACACAGGTACATCACCAACAGTACAAGTACACACACCAACACAGGTACAGACACCAACACAGGTACAGCATCAACAGTACAAGTACAGACACCAACACAGGTACATCACCAACAGTACAAGTACACACACCAACACAGGTACAGACACCAACACAGGTACAGACACCAACACAGGTACATCACCAACAGTACAAGTACACACACCAACACAGGTACAGACACCAACACAGGTACAGACACCAACACAGGTACAGACACCAACACAGGTACAGACACCAACACAGGTACATACACCAACACTGGTAAAAGTGCCCCACAAATATCTTCACTAGTTGCATCAACCAACCACTCGCCCTTTCACCTTGGTCAAGCCCCATCACCACCTGGGTGTAGTGCCACCTTCACCCTGGTCAGGTGGTACAGTGCCATCTTCATCGTAATAAGATGGGATGGTGTGGTGCCATTTACACTCTGATAAAGCCTCGGCATGTGAACACCACTTGAGGTGACAAGGTTCTACTTTCATAGTGTTGTGGTAGCTGGATTGAACTTAAACAACCACTTACCTAAACATTCCCATCCAGATAGTTACTCTGCTTCCTGCAGCCATCTTTCGTTAATATTCTATGTTCTGCAACACCTGAGAACACTGCTATGTTGACTGATCTGTATGTAACTACTGTGTCATGTTCGTGTTGGCTTCTCTGCAATATGTATTGACCACTTTCTGGTTGCAGGGGGGTCGAGTCTCTGCTCCTGGCCCCGCCTCTCCGCTGGACGCTACTGGTTTCACTCTCCTCTGGCTGCGTGAGACCTATCATACCTATTCTTGAAGCTATGTATGGATTCTGCCTCTACCACTTCGCTGTCTAGATCGTTCCATGTCCTGATCACTCCTTGTTATTCATCTGTGCTTTCACCTTCCAGCTGTGTGTGTGTGTGTACTCACCTAGTTGTGGTTGCAACTAGGATGACCTGGCCAGGCCAGGTCACAGCTCCTGGCCTGGCCTCTTCACTTCACTGTGTGTAAATGTGTGTGTGCTTACATATTGTTCATTTATTTCTGGTTGGTGGGGTTGTTTCCTAGCTCCCGGCCCGGCCTCTCAAGCCCTCACTTGTTTGGTTTACTTTCTGATAGCCTGGTGGGCTGAGTGTTAAAGCTATGTATGGCGTCTACCTTCACCACTTAGTCGAGGTCACTCCACTCCCTGACCACCCTCACCTTGAAGTATTTCTTGATATTCCTCACTCGTTTACATTTTACTGTTTCCAACTGTGCCCTTGTGTACATGTTTCCTGCCTCTCAGGCAGTTTGTCCCTTATCAAACCCCCTCAGTATTTTGTATGTCGTTATCAGGTCTTCCCTGGTTCTTCTATCCTGAAATATCCCCAGGTTGAGTTTTTTCAGCTTCTCCCCACTGAAACTAGTCTTGTTACATCCCTCTGTACGTTTTCCAATTTCTTAATATATTGTATCAGGTGAGGGCTCCACGCTGGTGCTGCATACTCTAAGATGCAGCTGACACATGTCGTATATAGGACCATGAATGATTCACTCATGAGATTCCTAACAAGTATTAGTTCCAGAGGTTATTTAGCTGATGTGTGCTTCTGGTGATATGCTCGTCACGATGCTCACCCCTAGCTCTTTTCTCCCTGGGTGAGATTTGCATCCTCTATCTTCCGAGTGTATATTCAGGTTCCGGTGTTCTTAACCCTTCGCTAATTTTCATAACCTTGCATTTACTGGGGTTGAATTCCAGTAGCGCACTGTCTGCTCCACAAGGTGTCACAGTCTCTCGTCAGATACAGTATTAAATGCCTTCTTGCTGTTCAAGAATATGCAATCCACCTTTCCCTCTATCTCCTGTCTCACTTGTGTTACTTTGTCATCTAAATCCGGCTCGAGTGGTAGCGCACTCAGTTTACACACTGAGGTCCACGCTGGAAACATTACCATGTGTTTCCTTAAGACACCTGCTCTCCCTGCTCTCCATGCTCTCCCTGCTCTCCCTGCTCACCCTGCTCTCCCTGCTCACCCTGCTCTCACTGCTCTCCCTGCTCACGTATCAGTAAAATAGATACTACTGGTCGACTGGTGTGGGTCGCATCCTGGGAACATAGCTGACCTAAATTGTCCGAAATGCTCTGCATAACAAGCGGTTTTCTATATAGTAGTTGTATGTCCCTGATGTCAGCTAGGCCTGTATACCTTGTACATGTACTTGTAGAAATAGATATTATTATTATTATAATAAGATTTACCATCTATAAACCCATAATGGCTAGTGTTGATAAAATCACTTTTCCCAGAACTCCACCACTCTCCTTCTGATTACCATCTTTATTAAGTTACACAGTACGCATCTAAATTATACTGGTCTGTGGCTTGTAAATACTTGTACAGCATTCGCTGTCTTCCAGATCTCTGACAAGTGTCACATACCCGCTGTAAACTTGGCCTAGTGATTCAGACACTTGCTTTTACTGACACTTCGTCAGGTCCCACTGCCTTTGATATACACTCAGTTTTTGTTGATAATTTAATTCAGAGTTGTGTGTATAGTGTCCGGTACCCACTGGTGCTCCTTTCTCTTAAAGTCTCTAGCATTGCCCCGTTTCCACGGATAATGCCGTTTTAAATCTTACATTCAACTTCTCATGAATGTCCTTTTGATTTCTCGTGAGCCCCCCTCCTCCTCCTCCTTTCTTCAGTCTTATTAAATTGATTTTTTACTGTCATCTTTGTACCGACGTGAGGCAGTGTGGGTTCAACACTTGGTCTTTGCTGTTTCCTTGCATATTCCTTTGTGGTTCTTCTCTTCACCGTTCTTTGTTTTATTTTCTCCCTCGCTTTCTGTGAATTTTCAACGCTCTTGTACTTTTGCTTTTCCATCATTATCCTTAGTTGAACGAAGGGAACTCTTTGACGGAATCACGGACTCTCTTTGCCGGAATCACGGACTCTCTTTGACTGAATCACGGACTCTCTTTGACTGAATCACGGACTCTCTTTGAACCACGGACATTTTTTTTGTTTTTACTGTTGCCTCTTTTGTGTGTGAAGGTTTGCTAAAGTTTTAGACACTTCCTCACTAGGTACTCCATCATCTAGTGTGTTGACTTACTTCCTCACTAGGTACTCCATCATCTAGTGTGTTGACTTACTTCCTCACTAGGTAATCCATCATCTAGTGTGTTGACTTACTCCCTCACTAGGTACTCCATCATCTAGTGTGTTGACTTACTTCCTCACTAGGTACTCCATCATCTAGTGTGTTGACTTACTTCCTCACTAGGTACTCCATCATCTAGTGTGTTGACTTACTTCCTCACTAGGTACTCCATCATCTAGTGTGTTGACTTACTTCCTCACTAGGTACTCCATCATCTAGTGTGTTGACTTACTTCCTCACTAGGTACTCCATCATTTAGTGTGTTGACTTACTTCCTCACTAGGTACTCCATCATCTAGTGTACTGACTTACTTCCTCACTAGGTACTCCATCATCTAGTGTATTGACTTACTTCCTCACTAGGTACTCCATCATCTCGTGTATTGACTTACTTCCTCACTAGGTACTCCATCATCTCGTGTATTGACTTACTTCCTCACTAGGTACTCCATCATCTCGTGTATTGACTTACTTCCTCACTAGGTACTCCATCATCTAGTGTATTGACTTACTTCCTCACTAGGTACTCCATCATCTCGTGTACTGACTTACTTCCTCACTAGGTACTCCATCATCTAGTGTATTGACTTACTTCCTCACTAGGTACTCAATCATCTAGTGTGTTGACTTACTTCCTCACTAGGTACTCCATCATCTAGTGTGTTGACTTACTTCCTCACTAGGTACTCCATCATCTAGTGTATTGACTTACTTCCTCACTAGGTACTCAATCATCTAGTGTGTTGACTTACTTCCTCACTAGGTACTCCATCATCTAGTGTGTTGACTTACTTCCTCACTAGGTACTCCATCATCTCGCGTACTGACTTACTTCCTCACTAGGTACTCCATCATCTAGTGTGTTGACTTACTTCCTCACTAGGTACTCCATCATCTCGCGTACTGACTTACTTCCTCACTAGGTACTCCATCATCTAGTGTATTGACTTACTTCCTCACTAGGTACTCCATCATCTAGTGTATTGACTTACTTCCTCACTAGGTACTCCATCATCTCGTGTACTGACTTACTTCCTCACTAGGTACTCCATCATCTAGTGTATTGACTTACTTCCTCACTAGGTACTCAATCATCTAGTGTGTTGACTTACTTCCTCACTAGGTACTCCATCATCTAGTGTGTTGACTTACTTCCTCACTAGGTACTCCATCATCTAGTGTATTGACTTACTTCCTCACTAGGTACTCCATCATCTAGTGTGTTGTCTCTTCCTCACTAGGTACTCCATCATCTAGTGTGTTGACTTACTTCCTCACTAGGTACTCCATCATCTCGTACTGACTTACTTCCTCACTAGGTACTCCATCATCTAGTGTGTTGACTTACTTCCTCACTAGGTACTCCATCATCTCGTGTACTGACTTACTTCCTCACTAGGTACTCCATCATCTCGTGTGTTGACTTACTTCCTCACTAGGTACTCCATCATCTAGTGTGTTGACTTACTTCCTCACTAGGTACTCCATCATCTAGTGTACTGACTTACATCCTGACTAGGTACTCCATCATCTAGTGTATTGACTTACTTCCTCACTAGGTACTCAATCATCTAGTGTGTTGACTTACTTCCTCACTAGGTACTCCATCATCTAGTGTGTTGACTTACTTCATCACTAGGTACTCCATCATCTCGTGTACTGACTTACTTCCTCACTAGGTACTCCATCATCTAGTGTGTTGACTTACTTCCTCACTAGGTACTCCATCATCTCGTGTGTTGACTTACTTCCTCACTAGGTACTCCATCATCTAGTGTGTTGACTTACTTCCTCACTAGGTACTCCATCATCTCGTGTACTGACTTACTTCCACACTAGGTACTCCATCATCTAGTGTATTGACTTCCTTATTAGGTACTCCATCATCTCGTGTACTGACTTACTTCCTCACTAGGTACTCCATCATCTAGTGTGTTGACTTACTTCCTCACTAGGTACTCCATCATCTGTGTTGACTTACTTCTCACTAGGTACTCCATCATCTAGTGTGTTGACTTACTTCCTCACTAGGTACTCATCATCTAGTGTTTGACTACTTCCTCACTAGGTACTCCATCATCTCGTGTGTTGACTTACTTCCTCACTAGGTACTCCATCATCTCGTGTACTGACTTACTTCCTCACTAGGTACTCCATCATCTCGTGTGTTGACTTACTTCCTCACTAGGTACTCCATCATCTAGTGTTGACTTACTTCCTCACTAGGTACTCCATCATCTCGTGTGTTGACTTACTTCCTCACTAGGTACTCCATCATCTAGTGTATTGACTTCCTTATTAGGTACTCCATCATCTAGTGTATTGACTTCCTTATTAGGTACTCCATCATCTCGTGTTGACTTACTTCCTCACTAGGTCTCATCATCTGTGTGTTGACTTACTTCCTCACTAGGTACTCCATCATCTAGTGTACTGACTTAAATCCTGACTAGGTACTACATCATCTAGTGTATTGACTTCCTTATTAGGTACTCCATCATCTAGTGTATTGACTTCCTTATTAGGTACTCCATCATCTCGTGTACTGACTTACTTCCTCACTAGGTACTCCATCATCTAGTGTGTTGACTTACTTCCTCACTAGGTACTCCATCATCTAGTGTACTGACTTACATCCTGACTAGGTACTCCATCATCTAGTGTATTGACTTACTTCATCACTAGGTACTCCATCATCTCGTGTACTGACTTACTTCCTCACTAGGTACTCCATCATCTAGTGTGTTGACTTACTTCCTCACTAGGTACTCCATCATCTAGTGTGTTGACTTACTTCCTCACTAGGTACTCCATCATCTAGTGTGTTGACTTACTTCCTCACTAGGTACTCCATCATCTAGTGTGTTGACTACTCATCACTAGGTACTCCATCATCTCGTGTACTGACTTACTTCCTCACTAGGTACTCCATCATCTAGTGTGTTGACTTACTTCCTCACTAGGTACTCCATCATCTCGTGTGTTGACTTACTTCCTCACTAGGTACTCCATCATCTAGTGTGTTGACTTACTTCCTCACTAGGTACTCCATCATCGTGTACTGATTACTTCCCACTAGGTACTCCATCATCTAGTGTATTACTTCCTATAGGTCTCCATCATTCTGTTGACTTACTTCCTCACTAGGTACTCCATCATCTAGTGTGTTGACTTACTTCCTCACTAGGTACTCCATCATCTCGTGTGTTGACTTACTTCCTCACTAGGTACTCCATCATCTAGTGTGTTGACTTACTTCCTCACTAGGTACTCCATCATCTAGTGTATTGACTTACTTCCTCACTAGGTACTCCATCATCTAGTGTGTTGACTTACTTCCTCACTAGGTACTCCATCATCTAGTGTTGACTTACTTCCCACTAGGTACTCCATCATCTAGTGTTTGACTTCTTCCTCACTAGGTACTCCATCATCTAGTGTTGACTTACTTCCTCACTAGGTACTCCATCATCTAGTGTGTTGACTTACTTCCTCACTAGGTACTCCCGTGTGTTGACTTACTTCCTCACTAGGTACTCCATCATCTAGTGTGTTGACTTACTTCCTCACTAGGTACTCCATCATCTAGTGTGTTGACTTACTTCCACACTAGGTACTCCATCATCTAGTGTGTTGACTTACTTCCTCACTAGGTACTCCATCATCTAGTATGTTGACTTACTTCCACACTAGGTACTCCATCATCTAGTGTGTTGACTTACTTCCTCACTAGGTACTCCATCATCTAGTGTGTTGACTTACTTCCACACTAGGTACTCCATCATCTAGTGTGTTGACTTACTTCCTCACTAGGTACTCCATCATCTAATGTGTTGACTTACTTCCTCACTAGGTACTCCATCATCTAGTGTGTTGACTTACTTCCTCACTAGGTACTCCATCATCTAGTGTGTTGACTTACTTCCTCACTAGGTACTCCATCATCTAGTGTACTGACTTACTCTCCAGTTGTGTTTACCTACATGCTACATACATGGATTCCCTCTTTCTTACAAAGCTAGTTGTTGTGACACCTGGTGTGTCTGCCGTGTCCCACCTGCTGCTTCGTGGAAGAGATCCACCAGCTATTTGAAATTCAACAGCATATGTTCGCCAGTGCCCAGAGGCCTCTCACATTCCACTGCATCTACATCAGATGCATTCACACAACAATAAGCATTAGATCCGGTCTTCTTGCCTACCTATCTCTCTTTTACTGTGTCCTTGACCTACTGATACATACTCTTTTACTGTGTCCTTGACCTACTGATACATACTCTTTTACTGTGTCCTTGACCTACTGATACATACTCTGTTTTTTGCCAAGTTTCTTAGTCTATTTCTTTCCGGTTGAAACTTGAATTGATATAAATACTCTCTATAATTCTTAAATGTAACCTATTTCTTGCATTTTGAAACACATACACACACACACACACACACACACACATACACACACACACACACATATACAAAGATAAAGATAGAAGAGGCAGGAAGAGCGTGACACCAGTGATACAGAGGGAGCAAGAGGACTCAGAGAGCTCAGATTCCAAGGTGACTCCTGCAAGGTGGTGAGTATACAGGAGGAGAGTGAAAGCAAGTAGCAGAGTAAACCTGACCTGACCCGACCCAGGGAGGCGTGTGGCTGGTTTTTATACACTCTTACAATCACCTGACCTAACCAAGAACAAACACATTCATCAAAGAATTAAGACACATGTGCAACATCTGGCCATCTTCATGGCAAGACAGTAGAAATATAACACAACAGATGAGGCAATCAGTCCCCGTCAGTCGATGTGTTCAGTCCATCATCTCGGCTAGGCAGGTCCAACTCACACCCACCTATTTTTAAAGCTACCCGAAGGAGTTAGCATTTGAATGTGCTTATGGTATTTTACAGAGTGGCTCTTACTAAGAGCTTCTTACTCTTGTCTTTACCCACAACTCTGGACTGTCTTCAAGAAGAAACGTCGTCACCTCCTGAAGAGTGACACTCGGCTACAAAAAATACGCTGGGTTTAGCGCTTACTTCTGATTGAAATAATAACAATAATAATAATTACTACAATAATAATAATAATAATTACAACAACAATAATAATAATAATTACAATAACAACAACAATAATAATAATAATTACAACAACAATAACAACAACACCATCAATAATAACAATAATAATAATAACAATAATAATAATAATAATTCCCAACGTTTTCTAAACCTTTTACATCATATCATTCATGAGTTCCTGCAGACATTTCCTGATGGGCCAGGCTGTGGTGCACATTCTGTGGCTGTGGTGCACATTCTGTGGCTGTAGTGCACATACAGGGGCTGTGGTGAACGTACTGGGTCTATGGTGCACATACAGGGGCTGTGGTGCACATACTGTGGCTGTGGTGAACATACTGGGGCTGTGGTGCACATATTGGGGGCTGTGGTGAACGTACTGGGTCTATGGTGCACATACAGGGGCTGTGGTGCACATACTGTGGCTTTGGTGAACATACTGGGGCTGTGGTGCACATGTTGGGGGCTGTGGTGAACGTACTGGGTCTATGGTGCACATACAGGGGCTGTGGTGCACATAATGAGGCTGTGGTGAACATACTGGGGGCTGTGGTGAACATACTGGTTCTGTGGTGAACATACTGGGGGCTGTGGTGAACATACTGGGTCTGTGGTGAACATACTGGGGCTGTGGTGCACATATTGGTGCTGTGGTGCACATTTGGGGTTGTGGTGAACATACTGGGTCTGTGGTGAACATACTGGGGCTGTGGTGAACATACTGGGGGCTCTGGTGCACATACTATAGCTGTAGTGAACATACTGGGGCTGTGGTGAACATACTGGGGCTGTGGTGAACATACTGGGGGCTGTGGTGCACATACTGGGGCTGTGGTGCACATATTGGGGCTGTGGTGCACATACTGGGCTGTGTGACACATACTGGGGCTGTGGTGCACATACTGGGCTGGGTGCACATACTGGGCTTGGTGCACTATTGGGGCTGGGTGCACATACTGTGGCTCAGTGACACATACTGTGGCTGTGGTGCACATATTGGGGCTGCGGTGCACATACTGTGGCTCTAGTGCACATACTGGGGCTGTGGTGCACATATTGGGGGCTGTGGTGAACATACTGGAGCTGTGGTGCACATATTGGGGGCTGTGGTGAACATACTGGGTCTGTGGTGCACATATGGGGCTGTGGTGCACATACTGGGGCTGTGGTGCACATATTGGGCTGTGGTGACATACGGGCTGTGGTGACATACTGTGGCTGTGGTGAACATACTGGGGCTGTGGTGCACATATCTGGGAAGCTGTGGTGAACATACTGGGCTGTGGTGAACATACTGGGGCTGTGGTGAACATACTGGCTTGGTGCACATACTGCTGGTGACATACTGGGGCTGTGGTGAACATACTGGGGCTGTGGTGCACATACTGGGGCTGTGGTGCACATACTGGGGCTGTGGTGCACATATTGGGGCTGTGGTGCACATACTGTGGCTCTAGTGCACATACTGTGGCTGTGGTGCACATACTGGGGCTGTGGTGCAACATACTGGGGGCTGTGGTGCACATACTGGGGCTGTGGTGCACATATTGGGGGCTGTGGTGAACATACTGGGGCTGTGGTGCACATATTGGGGCTGTGGTGAACATACTGGGTCTGTGGTGCACATACTGGGGCTGTGGTGCACATACTGGGGCTGTGGTGCACATATTGGGGCTGTGGTGCACATACTGGGCTGGGTGAACATACTGTGGCTGTGGTGCACATACTGGGGCTGTGGTGAACATACTGGGGCTGTGGTGAACATACTGGGTCTGTGGTGAACATACTGGGGCTGTGGTGAACATACTGGGTCTGTGGTGAACATACTGGGCTGTGGTGAACATACTGGGTCTGTGGTGAACATACTGGGTGTGGTGAACATCGGGTCTGTGGTGAACATACTGGGTCTGTGGTGAACATACTGGGTCTGTGGTGAACATACTGGGTCTGTGGTGAACATACTGGGGGCTGTGGTGCACATATTGGGGGTTGTGGTGAACATACTGGGTCTGTGGTGCACATGCAGGGGCTGTGGTGCACATACTGGGTCTGTGGTGCACATACAGGGGCTGTGGTGCACATACTGTGGCTGTGGTGAACATACTGTGGCTGTGGTGAACATACTGTGGCTGTGGTGAACATACTGGGGGCTGTGGTGCACATACTGTGGCTGTGGTGAACATACTGGGGGCTGTGGTGCACATACTGTGGCTGTGGTGCACATACTGGGGCTGTGGTGAACATACTGGGGGCTGTGGTTGTAGCGAGGACTGTCACCCCTCACTAACCACACCATCAACCAGGTCACTGACCATTAACCAGGTCACAGACCCCAGGTAGCGGGGGTCACAAGACCAGGTAACCTCCTGGACGACCTTTGATGTTCAACCTCCCCCCAATACCTCTCTCACCTTCCCACCTCACCTCACCTCCTCCTAATTTTTCTCTTCTCTCCGCCTTCCGTCATCTTTATCGGGCTCTCTCATTTCTTGCTGCTTTCCCGACTCTTTGTATAATCTCTCTTATTCTTCTCTTTTACACACACACACACACAATCTGGTGAGTGATGTAGTGGAGGCAGGATCCATGCATAGCTTTAAGAAGAGGTACGATAAAGCTCTTGCAGTAGGGAGAGATAGTGAACCTAGTAGCGACCAGTGAAGAGGCGGGGCCAGGAGCTGCGAATCAACCCCTGCAACCCCAAATAGGGGAGTGAGCGCTCGCGCGCACACATACACATACACACGGGGCCAGGAGCTGAGTCTCGACCCCTGCAACCACAATTAGGTGAGTACAGAGGTTAATGCAAAAGTTAAAGGATCAGGCGTGTATAACAGGAAAGGCACTGCAATGGATCAGATAATATCTGAGAGGGAGGCAACAACGAGTCATGGTACGTGAGGAGGTGTCAGAGTGGGCGCCTGTGACGAGCGGGGTTCCACAGGGGTCAGTCCTAGGACCTGTGCTGTTTTTGGACAGGCTACAAGCCTGGTTCAGCAACTGACTCCTTGAATTTAAACCCGCCAAATCCAAAGTCGTGAAGATCGGGGAAGGGCAAAGAAGACCGCAGACAGAGTATAGTCTAGGTGGCCAAAGACTGCAAACCTCACTCAAGGATAAAGATCTTGGGGTGAGTATAATACCGAGCACATCTCCTGAGGCACACATTAATCAGATAACTGCTGCAGCATACGGGCGCCTGGCAAACCTAAGAATAGCGTTCCAATACCTCACTAAGGAATCATTCAAGACTCTGTACACCATATATGAGGCCCATATTGGAGTATGCAGCACCAGTTTGGAATCCACACCTGGTCAGAGCTAAGGGGATTGTCGTGCTAAGAAAGGTTAAGGGAAATCGGCCTGACAACACTGGAGGACAGGAGGGTCAGGGGAGACATGATAACGACATATAAAATACTGCGAGGAATTGACAAGGTGGACAAAGACAGGATGTTCCAGAGATGGTACACAGAAACAAGGGGTCACATTTGGAAGTTAAAGACTCCTATGAGTCAAAGGGATGTTAGGAAGTATTTCTTCAGTCATAGAGTTGTCAGGAAGTGGAATAGCCTAGAAAGCGACGTAGTGGAGGCAGGAACCATACATAGTTTTAAGACGAGGTTTGATAAAGCTTATGGAGCAGGGAGAGAGAGGACCTAGTAGCAATCAGTGAAGAGGCGGGGCCAGGAGCTATGAATCGACCCCTGCAACCACAAATAGGTAAGTACACACAATCAGAGCACAGAATACTGAGTGTGGGATCCCCTATCAGTTACAGCATACCATAAGGTGACTGGAAGGAAGGTTTTTATACCATTCACACAGAATGACTCGCCCTATCGTGAGGCGTATCTCAGATCACCACAACATCAACTCTAAAAATGGTCCACAAAGAGTGCCAGAGCTCTGGATTGCTCATCTCAAAAGCAATAAGCTAAATTCTTCCATTAGCTTATTAAGAAATTTCAGAGCACACATAGTGTGTGTGTGTGTGTGTGTGTGTGTACTCACCTAATTGTACTCACCTAATTGTGGTTGCAGGGGTCGAGACTCAGCTCCTGGCGCCGCCTCTGTATGTGTGTGTGTGTGTAATAATACCGCACACTGCATCACTGTTAATAAAACAGTAAAGGTGTTGGCACACGCGGGTAAGTGGAGAAAGTAAATCAATTAATTCATTACGCTCTTAAATATTCTTGCTAAGAAATTTGATAAACACTGCTGGAATACTGAGACGTATTGTTGGTGATGGTGAGGGAGGGAGTGGTGGTGAGGGAATGTGAGTGAAAAAGAAAGAGCTAAGGGAGTGTGATGGAGGGAGAGTAAAGAAGGGAGAGTGATGGAGGGAGAGTAAAGAAGGGAGAGTGATGGAGGGAGAGTAAGGGAGGGTAAGGAAGGGAGGGTGATAGAGATGGTAGTGAAGGAATACTCTGGTGATGTTTGGGGTGACTACTAAAACTTGTCAACGTTGATAAATATCTAAGTTGATGAGGCAGTAAATTAAAACAATATTACTCACAAAGACAGACCAACAGGATAGATTTTTAGACCTTGCCACCAAAGTGGCTAGTGTACTGTGCACTCCACATCCATCCCGTGGACGCCAGCGCAAGACCACTGCCTACACAAGGCCTAGGAACTAGGCCCCAGAAAGGTTAACAGGAGTACATCTGGATTGATCTTTACAGTTGACTTATTTATTGGGAGTAAGTTTATAAAATTTGTTTAATATGTCTGGTATCTTATTTTCATTAATAAGATATCTTGACATGTCACATCGGTTATTATACTGTCTATCTCTATATTCCACAATAAGTGGATTATAAAGCAGGTAGTACTTGTAACCAAGCCTAAACCTGGCTACGACAACAGAACAATCAGGTAAGTGTTTAAGAGAGGAGAAGAAGAGGTACATCAGAGCAACACCTGAGGTGATGCTGACCATTTTCTTTCTTACTGTATTTGGTTGAACACGTGAAGGGGAGAATATACCGGGGAGGGGGAGGTTGGTCAGGCAGACCTGAACACCCAGTGTGGTTGTAACTGGTCTTGGAAGAGAAGGAAGCTGGTCAGGCAGACCTTAACACCCAGTGTGGTTGTAACTGGTCTTGGAAGAGAAGGAAGCTGGTCAGGCAGACCTGAACATCCAGTGTGGTTGTAACTGGTCTTGGAAGAGAAGGAGGTTGGTCAGGCAGACCTTAACACCCAGTGTGGTTGTATCTGGTCTTGGAAGAGAAGAAGGTTGGTCAGGCAGACCTGAACACCCAGTGTGGTTGTATCTGGTCTTGGAAGAGAAGGAGGTTGGTCAGGCAGACCTGAACACCCAGTGTGGTTGTATCTGGTCTTGGAAGAGAAGGAGGTTGGTTAGGCAGACCTGAACACCCAGTGTGGTTGTATCTGGTCTTGGAAGAGAAGGAGGTTGGTCAGGCAGACCTTAACACCCAGTGTGGTTGTATCTGGTCTTGGAAGAGAAGGAGGTTGGTCAGGCAGACCTTAACACCCAGTGTGGTTGTATCTGGTCTTGGAAGAGAAGGAGGTTGGTCAGGCAGACCTGAACACCCAGTGTGGTTGTATCTGGTCTTGGAAGAGAAGGAGGTTGGTCAGGCAGACCTGAACACCCAGTGTGGTTGTATCTGGTCTTGGAAGAGAAGGAGGTTGGTCAGGCAGACCTTAACACCCAGTGTGGTTGTATCTGGTCTTGGAAGAGAAGGAGGTTGGTCAGGCAGACCTGAACACCCAGTGTGGTTGTATCTGGTCTTGGAAGAGAAGGAGGTTGGTCAGGCAGACCTGAACACCCAGTGTGGTTGTATCTGGTCTTGGAAGAGAAGGAAGCTGGTCAGGCAGACCTTAACACCCAGTGTGGTTGTATCTGGTCTTGGAAGAGAAGGAGGTTGGTCAGGCAGACCTGAACACCCAGTGTGGTTGTATCTGGTCTTGGAAGAGAAGGAGGTTGGTCAGGCAGACCTGAACACCCAGTGTGGTTGTATCTGGTCTTGGAAGAGAAGGAGGTTGGTCAGGCAGACCTTAACACCCAGTGTGGTTGTATCTGGTCTTGGAAGAGAAGGAGGTTGGTCAGGCAGACCTGAACACCCAGTGTGGTTGTATCTGGTCTTGGAAGAGAAGGAAGCTGGTCAGGCAGACCTTAACACCCAGTGTGGTTGTATCTGGTCTTGGAAGAGAAGGAGGTTGGTCAGGCAGACCTTAACACCCAGTGTGGTTGTATCTGGTCTTGGAAGAGAAGGAAGCTGGTCAGGCAGACCTTAACACCCAGTGTGGTTGTATCTGGTCTTGGAAGAGAAGGAAGCTGGTCAGGCAGACCTGAACATCCAGTGTGGTTGTATCTGGTCTTGGAAGACATTAATTCAGTTCGTTGCTGGGGCTTTTACTATCATTCTAGACTCAACTTTGTCTCTGGCGCCACAGCCACTTATAACGTCCAAAGTGAAAGGGAAATATTAGCAACACACTCATTTTAAAGTAGAAAATAAACACACACACACACACACACACACACACACACACACACACACACAATTAACTAAGACGCACAATACACAACAGGCGAAGTGTCACTCAACAAGTGCCTTTGACTAGTAAATACTACTACTACTATTACTACTACTACACACACGAAAATTGTTCCCCTTATGGGAACAGTTTTTGATGTATATTAAATATGAAGGATTTCTGAAACCTATGACCTTTTGTGTAGAGAACACGAATGCCTCCTGTTCTATTTCAGTGGTAAACTGATTAGACGAGACAGAGTCATTCACTCTGAGATAAGAGTCAATAAAACAGAGAAACCACACAAGTAGAACATCACTGACATGTCTGAACCATTGAATATTAATTGATTAAAAAAACAGTTATTTCTTCATTAAAAACCATTTAATAAGTTACCACAGAGGTGAGCGTCGTATTGTTTACTGTACACAAGTTTGCATCTCCATTCAATACTTGTGTGCCAATATAAGTTAGACTTGTACATGAGTGCAACTTATATTGGCAGAAAAACTTGTACAAAGTTTGTGATATATGAGTGTAATGTAACTTAATATCTGGGGTATACATGGAGGGTGTTCCGGGGGCTAACGACCCCGCGGCCCAGGCCATGACCAGGCCTCGCGGTGAATCAGGGCCTGATCAACCAGGCTGTTACTGCTGGCCGCACGCAAACCGACGTACGAACCACAGCCCGGCTGGTCAGATACTGTCCAGCTCCCTCGTGCAGACAACCAGGGGTCTATTGGTAATCCCCCTTATGTATGCTGGGAGGCAGCTGAACAGTCTTGGGCCCATAACACTTATTGTGAACACAAAGTTTGTGATATATCAGTGTAGTGTAAGTTGACACTGGCATCAGTGTTGATGAGTGAAGAACAAGTCAGAGCTGAACCTGACTTGCATGGACCAGCAGGCCTCCTGCAGTGCCCCTCTCTCATGTTCAACGTTCTATTGTTCAGAAAAACAAGACGCACAAAACATTTACCAACCAATAAACAATTTATACGTAACTCGACTCACGAAATCGTAATGACCCGATTGCAAACAAACCACAGAAGGAGTGCCTCAGGCACTGGTCTGGAACAATACACAAATAACCCGCAGACAGGAAAGGGAGACTGTTCCAGTCATGATATCGTTCCAGACCATGCAGCTGAACTCTTTTCCAGGCCGAGGGACTGACCACCTCTACTCTTTCTGATTACACCATCTTCCTTTCACTATTATACCTGCTGCCTCTGTATTTGACTGAAGAAGCCAACTGTTGTCTTAATCTTCAAGTGGTTAAGTTGAGAGTACATTATACAACCATCCTGAGGACGGTAGAGAAAGAGAACATACAAACACGAAGGTCTACCAACTTAATGGAAATAATGATGGAAATAACAAGGACCCCAATGGAAATAAGCCACTTTGCCTGACTCTTTCGGGTTATCCTGGGTAATTTATACATGTTGCCATGTATGATAATTTGTGTAACTGTATACATGTGTACCTGTACCTAAATAACCTTACCCACCGGGTTTGGATACCCGGTGGTCCACCAAACACCGCTCTGGATACCCGGTGGTC